>CASHTC010000244.1:552526-580026 GCA_949357725.1 Hyperoplus immaculatus
GAGAATGCTCACTTTTGAATATGAATTGTTAAAGGGTAGTGGCTAAGTAGTGGATAAGTGCTGCCCAGCATGCGCTATAAGGCTGTGTGTCTGTGAACTTTCTATATGTTTTTTTTTGTACAATTCTGGATGCACAGCTTCAATTGTATGTTTCTCTCCTGACTGGAATAATTAGCTGGTTAAAGAGACTCTACACTTCACTACAATATAATATTATTGCGTATCTTACTGAAACAAGAGGCAACATTTAAGAATCAGTGGACTTTATAAACAATGTTAAGACATTGTCCGAGGTGTAGAGGGATGAAGTGTCAAAAAAACAATGTGAATTGTGCTAAGTTTTTAATTTTATTGAATATAACTGACTTTGCTGTGTTCTCAGTCTTTGGTGCTCAGACAATTTGCATTTTTACACTGTAGATTTAACCTAAGTTTTTTTGATACTTCTAAGTTCAGAAGAAACATTAATTCATTCACACACCCTGGAGTATTATCTGCTTAATTTGCATTTTAACAGATAATATGTTGTATTCGAGGGATACGTTTTCATCATGCGCAAACAGTACACACACCAAAAGTAAGGACAATCTCTCACTGTCTGTCTGTCTGTCTGTCTGTCTGTCTGTCTGTCTGTCTGTCTGTCTGTCTGTCTGTCTGTCTGTCTGTCTTCAGTCACTTCAATTGACTTCCCTGCCATATACTATTATTGGGTCTCTTATTGAATTTAGAATTTGGAACCAGGTCCTAATTGGGATGTGAATTGGAATGTATCTTTTGACTTCATAAAAAGCCCTTCTCCCTCTCTCTGTCAGCTCACTCAAAGCAACGCCAAAGTGTCAAGATGAGTTGATATTCAAGCCCGGTCATGTGTACTGTTTCGTTTGCTGGATTATTATAATATCCTCATGATAAATTTATTTTTCAGATAATTTGATTTTTTTTAAAGGTCAATAATTTGGTATTTTCCCTATTTACAGTTGGAGGGAGAAAGGAGAACGAAGGCATCTGCAATCAACAGACAGTCTGCAGAGTCACACCAGTGGCTGTGTATATTCTTTAAAAAAAACTCCATGTACTTTCCCCGGAATATTTTAAATATACAGGTGCATTTCACAAAATAGGAATGCCATGAGAGGGATCATTTTTATTCTGTTGGGTTGAGCTCAATTTACAACCCTGTTTCTTACCATGATCCTGTGAGAATGGTTCATTTATTATTCATATTTTATTAGAATATATCATTTAAAGGTGATTTCTGATTGGTCAAAATTAACATGAGCAGTACCACCTTTTAAATCGTAAACCTTTAAATCAAGCCATAGGTTGCTACCTCCACTTTAGGCCACTTTATAATAATCAATAAAAGAGGCATCCATGCACAACACAGTCAAAGGCTATTTTGAAATCTGCAAAACATGAATACATGTTTTATTTAATTGTTGTGTGTGTTAATGAGAGTGAGAGTAAAGATATGGTGTGCCATGGTTATTTAGGTATGGATCCAATCGGATCTGTACTGAAGAAATAGTGATTATTGAGGAATCTAACTATCAAGGGCTGGCAAAGCAAGTTGTATTTTTACATGACTTAAGTGTTTCCCAATATCGAAGGAATATGATTGCTTGTGTTTCAGTTTAGAAACAATTTATTTTTTCAGATTTTGAATCCAATTTGATCTGTGTGTGTGTGTGTGTGTGTGTGTGTGTGTGTGTGTGTGTGTGTGTGTGTGTGTGTGTGTGTGTGTGTGTGTGTGCGCAGAGAGCTTCAGGATAAACTGACAGAGGTGGTCATGTCTCTGTTCATACTGTGAGTATGCTCACTTTTGAATATGAATTCAAGTGCAGGTAGATTATGATCTGCTATTTCCCTTTGTGTTCCTATAAGTGTGTCTGAGCCTATGGACAGACAACAACCTCATTGACCACGTTAACATGCAGAGTATACTCAGATTATGGTCCATATTCTGGTTAAAGGTGCAGTCAGCGATTCTGGAGAATTCATTGTTGTCAAGTATAATATATACAAAAATATAAATATAAATTGTCATTAAAGTAAGCAGCAGAAGTGTAAAATACAGTAAGGATATAACACTGTACTACTTACCGACCCACAGCAAAAGGAGAAGCAACCAATTAGCCATATATCGCTGTCTTTCACACAGTAAATTCCCCAGTGTCAAATATGCAGTGTCAAACTCCATTAACTCTATCTGAGTTAATATAACAACAGCTGGAGTAGAATGCCTCCTAGTGTTGGTGTCAATTTCGGTAGTTAAAAGACGGGGTGTAGAAAGTACTCTATAAGGCTTTAAATAACACTATACAGTGTATTTTTAACTCTATTTTGAGTTAATTTAACTCTAAAATTGTAACACTTTGAAGAGAGTTAATTTAACTCCAATTCTGAGTGGGACCAAATACACTCGGCAATGGTGTTAAATTTAACTCTTTTAGTGTTATTTTAACACTTCAAAATTTACTGTGCACCCTCTAATAACTTTCTCTCTGTTCAAGCAGCAGCAGCTACCACTCACTCCATACAGGTTTATCAACACAGTCTCATTGGCTGAAGAGTTTCACACACATTCATGCAAAGTTTGTATCACTTTGAGCAGCTCCTGCCTTTGCCTTCCATGAAGTGACAGCAGGTATTCACTCTGTAATGTATGTGATTCAGATGATTTGTGAATTTTGTTGAGAAACAATTACGCTGAAATGTTGATTCATGTAATAAAAAGGTCCATAGGAATTAGATTCATACAGTATTATCCAGTGTTCGTAACAAGCATCCATCTTTTATATAAATTACTGTTTTCAATGAGTGGATTAACAATCTCCAAATACAACACAAAGTCATTCCTGAGTGTAGGCTGAGGGGCAAATGTATGCAATTATTTGACCTTTATCAAATTAGAATGACACTGGAATTGATGCAGAATCTTAGTGACACTATTTCATATTTCGTCTTTATCACAGACCACAAACCGTTTTCTCAAAAGTCCAAATTGCCTTGCCCATCCTCTGTAACTTTGTAATTTTTTAATACACAACAAAAGCACACTAGTATTACTTGGATGCCGTCTCATATTAGCAGATCTGCATACTATTGAATATGTATTGCCTATAGTCAGTGTTGTAGCACTCAAGATCAGTCTTGATGTTGAGATAAGTATCGGATGGGGTAACCCTAATGGGTTAGGGCCTAACCTATTACCAGAGGTGGAAAGAGTACAAAAATATTCTACTCAAGTAAAAGTATGATTACTTGGATGAAATTCTACTTAAGTAAAAGTAAAAGTACTAGTATAAAAATCTACTGAAGTAAAAGTGAAAAAGTAGCTGATTAAAAATGTACTTAAAGTACAAGTTACTAGTTACTTTTTAACAGCGGGAGGGGGCAGAGGTCTCTTCAGTGTAGATCATTCTATATATAGACAAGGGGATATACATCTCAAACTAGTTTTGTTTAATTAATACAACACTTACAAATTAAAGTGCACAAATTAAACAAATCATGTCACCACACATGTATGGATGTATACTGTGTCATTATACTTTAGATAAGCAAATATGGAACAAATTGTCTGTTAATGGGGGAATGGGAATTTAACCGGTCTACAGACCTAAACAAACTGCAGCTGCAGTTCTAATAATGTAATTGTGTATAATTGATCTAAACCATGGACATTGCAAGGTTAGGCTGCTCGATTTTGACAAAAATCATAATCATGATTATTTTGATTGACATTGTGTAATCACAATTATTAGACAATTATTCATTGATTTAAGAACAGCAACATGCACTTATTTAACATTTGAAACCATGACTTTGGACTTTAAACATATCATAATTGAACTGAAAACAAGGAAAATGCAAATAGCCGAAGTAAAACATATTTTTTATAATTAAATAAAATAAGTGTCAAAATCAAAATAAACCGTTGCAAATGTTGTCAATAGGGCACATCTTTTGCTAGCAGGAATGTGAGGGCATATTTTATTTATATCTCATGGAGCTGGCTGGATAAGCAAGTTGCATTGTAGGCTACAGTGTTCTTAATTGATGACTGTTGTGGTGGCAAGAGTCAAGGAGCTTTAAACTTCCTGTGTTTTTTATTCCTTTATTGCTTGGTCATATACCACTTGGATTCAACTTAAAGTGAGTAAACTAATTGGTCGTGATGTTTTGAGGTGCAGCTGGGTCACATACAGTATCTCACAAAAGTGAGTACACCCCTAACATTTCTTCAAATATTTCATTATATCTTTCCATGCGACAACACTGAATAAATGACACTTTGATACAATGTCAAGTAGTCAGTGTACAGCTTGTATAACAGTGTAAATTTACTGTCCCCTCAAAATAACTCGACACACAGCCATTAATGTCTAAACTGCTGGCAACAAAAGTGAGTACACCCCTAAGAAAAAATGTCCAAATTGGGCCCAAAGTGTCAATATTTTGTTTTGCCATCATTATTTTCTAGCACTACCTTAACCCTCTTGGGCATGTAGTTCACTAGAGCTTCACAGGTTGCAACTGGAACCCTCTTCTACCCATTCATGACGACATCAAGGAGCTGGTGGATATTAGAGTCCTTGCGCTCCTCCATCTCCCGTTTTAGGATGCCCCAAAGATGCTCAATAGGGTTTAAGACTGGAGACATGCTTGGCCAGTCCATAACCTTTACCCTCAGCTTCTTTAACAAGCCAGTGGTCGTTCGGAGGGGTGTTTGGGGTCGTTATCATGTTGCAGTACTGCCCTGCGGCCCAGTTTATGAAGGGAGGGGATCATGCTCTGCTTCAGTATGTCACAGTACATGTTAGAATTCAATGAACTGTAGATCCCCAGTGCTGGCAGCACTCATGCAGCCCCAGACCATGACACTCCAACCACCATGCTTGACTCTAGGCAAGACACACTTGTCTTTGTACTCCTCACCTGGTTGCCGCTCCACACTCTTAACACCATCTGAACCAAATAAATGTATTTTGGTCTCATCAGACCACAGGACATGGTTGCAGTAATCCATGTCCGTAGTCTGTTTGTCTTCAGCAAACTTTTTGTGGGGTTTCTTGTGCATCATCTTTAGAATAGGCTTCCTTCTGGGATGACAACCATGCAGACCAGTATGATGCAGAGTGCGGCGTATGGTCTGAGCACTGACAGGTTGACCCCCCACCCCTTCAAGCCCTTCAGCAATGCTGGCAGCACTCATACGTCTATTTTCCAAAGCCAACCTCTGTGTACGACGCTGACCATGTGCACTCAACCTTCGTAAACTGGGCCGCAGGGTGGTATTGCAACATGATAACGACCCCAAACACACCTCCAAGACGACCAGTGGCTTGCTAAAAAAGCTGAGGGTAAAGGTTATGGCCTGGCCAAGCATGTCTCCAGACCTAAACCCTATTGAGCATCTTTGGGGCATCCTCAAATGGAAGGTGGAGGAACGCAAGGTCTTTAATATCCACCAGCTCTGTGATGCTGTCATAAATGGGTGGAAGAGGGTTCCAGTTGCAACCTGTGAAGCTCTAGTGAACTACATGCCCAAGAAGGTTAAGGCAGTGCTGGAAAATAATGGTGGCCACACAAAATATTTACACTTTGGGCCCAATTTGTAAATTTTTTCTAAGGGGTGTACTCACTTTTGTTGCCAGCAGTTTAGACATTAATGGTTGTGTGTCGAGTTATTTTGAGGGGACAGTAAATTTTCACTGTTATACAAGCTGTACACTGACTACTTTACATTGTATTAAAGTGTCATTTATTCAGTGTTGTCCCATGGAAAGATATAAAGAAAAATGTGAAGAAATGTGAGGGGTGTACTCACTTTTGTGAGATACTGTATGACTTTTTTTCTCTCTCTCTCACGGTCGCGCATGCAATCTGACTCGCGTGTCCGCGCGTAACATATCTTGCACATTGTTTTAGTCTATTACTTTTACCTTTCTTCTCGAGCAAAGGCTGACTTTCTGCCGTCTTCTGGAAGTTTTTCAAAGCTCCCGGCAACACGCACCGTCTCCATCCTACTCTGCACTGTTAAACTGAAAGCTAAACTATCAGGTGAGGGAGGGGCCGATCGCACGGCTGGATGAAAGGTTTGCTGCATTTAAAAACCTTCAAATCTTCACGTGCGGTACAATGACAGTTTAACTAGGATTATTTTGTTGTTATCATTTAGTCGCAATGATCCTGTCGATCATTCTCTGTGTTAGTTTCCGGTATTGTGTTGTAAAAATAAAAGCCCCCCGCGATATTTCTTTTCTTTTCTCTCCTTTCTCTATCTATTTTTTTTACTCAGTAACGCAGGTGATATAAAATGTAGCGAAGTACAATACTTCAAAATAAACATACTCAAAGTAAAAGTAAAAGTATAGGTTTTAAAAATCACTTAAAAAATTACAAGTACACGAAAAAACTACTCAATTACAGGAACGCGAGTAAATGTAATTCGCTACTTTACACCCCTACCTATTACCCACTCATAATAAGGAAGGGAGCTGTTTGATTCATTGGTAATACAGTAGAAAGCAGCTGTAATTCATATTATTTTATTACATGGCACTTGGAAAATTCTATGTAAATCACGGCATTCTACAGGTCTGTTATTTCCAGCAAGACAGACCGCTGTCAAGTGGCCGTTGCTAAGGACCTACGTCATAGTTTTGATGGATAGACGTCCACAAACAGGGCTACTACTCGTTCAGAAAACAAAGGAATACTTTTTCAACATGACTTTGCATGTCAGGAGAGCAGGGAACACAGGAGTCATGGCTAATGTCTGACAGGACTCCAGTCAAGACAACGTGAGTACGTTTGGCCGCATTTTGACAGTTAGACAGTAACTTCAGGCTGCAGCCCGCAATGTAAATGTTAGCCAGTAATTTTCTCCGTGAATTGTGTCATTGATGTTGGGGATAATGCTTTATTAGCTAGATGGAGCTCTTGTTAAACATATTGGCTGATTTACATTTACTGTGTGTACGGTGTGCAAGTCTTGAGTTGTGTTAGCAAAACAGTAGCTCTGTAGCTAACAGCTGAGCCGGAGCCTTCAGCTGAAGCAGACATAGCAGGGCGAGCAGACTATTCCCCCGTTACTAGGTTGTATCCTTGGTCGTTCCTATTTACTGGTGTATTAAACTATATGTTCATTACATAAGAACCTAGTGGGTTTGCAATGGCTATTCCAGTTATTAGACAAGGTCTCAGGGTTGCTGGGTAAACAAGTTGTTTTTTGTTAAATCCTTGGTTGGCCGCAGCTTGACATAGTAACCGTTGCTACTGAGTGAGTTCCGACCGTCTAGCGGACTGTTTTTGGCTGTTAAAACCATAAAAACAACATGTTGCTTCAATTAATTGCTTTATTTTTTTGTAGTAGCCATGTAATAAGCGGGATAAAGTAGAGCCAACGGGTCACTTGCTAGAAATAAAGACCTTCAAGCTGAACAAGCTGTGCGTCGGGCTCCTGCTTACATAACATCTACCTATCTAAAGACAGCTGTATTCAGTAAAGAAACTTTAAAAATCACTATGAATCACCTTAATGAAATTGTTTTTATTTTCACTTTTCTAATGTCTATTCTATACTTGATATGTTTTATTCTTGATGTATTTCATGACCCTATAAAGCTCTTTCAATGGCCTTGTGTCTGAATTGTGCTATAGATACAAGCTTTCCTTGCCTAACAATCAAAAAACAAATAACAATCTGTTTAATTATAGGTGTGAGTCATCTTTATTTTATTTCAACAGACACAAACTTGCAGGACAGACATATTGTTTATCATCATCAGTACTGTTGAAAGAATAGCAGATTGGGATGGTTGTCTCTTTGTAGATTTCCCGTACGATGATTGTATAACAACAGGGAGAATCTTTGATGTGTTTTTCATAACAACATTCCAACAACAAGAATCTGTAAACATTTGTGAATCAGACCTACGTTCTATAAGAGCCATGTTGAAAATCTAAATTGGTATTATTATTGTATACTTTTTTATATTTAATCTTAACCAAACATTTGTAAATTCATCAATTAGAAATTTAGTAACTCAACCGTTTTTTTATTTAATGTGAAGTGCCTGTTAACGACCACATAACTTGCCCATACATTTTTTAAGTGTCAAGGGTGGCTCTATAATGCGTTCGATCCAGGCCTTGTATTTACAGACGTTCATAAATCCAGCTTCGTCAAGACAGGCAATTTCGGAACAACCGAATACACTGACGCCATAAATCATGCGATTAAACACCACTCCTCCACCAGAGTCACCCTGTGAAAACACAGATGTTTATATTGTTTGTTAAAGATTTAATTATTTATCGAATTATTTACTGTATTTGTATAAAAGTGGTGAAACCTGTAATGACTAGAAAAGGTAACTCACCGGACCAATATCCGTTCTGGCATTAAAGCCGCAGAAAAGATGCTCATAGCTGTTCCTCCCTTGTAAATTAGTACACCCGGAAACGTCGATCTTTGCACATAGAAGTTCATCTGATATACCAAAGACTAGATGAGAATGGAAGAAAAATTGTTTATGTTTTACTACATTATCTACTTAAAGGAGCTGTAAGCGGAATGGTTCTTTCAGCTAACTTCCTGTCAGTTACTGCAGTTAGCAGTCCCCTCGTTCGTCCCTACGTCACCACATTAATGCACTGCGGTCTTCAAGCAGCGAGTTATCTAGCGTCATCTCGGATCCATAAGTGTGATAAAACCGGATAAAACATGATAAAAACCATCAAAACAGACATTGGGAAGGATTTTTACCTGCTCCGCCATTGTAGGCGCATACACATTCACCCATCTGTTGCTCTGGCGTGCACCGGCAGTGAGACCATGGAGTGTATATACTATATATGAGTGAGACGAGTGATGGTTTGTAGCGTCCTCTCTCCTGATTGGATAAAAAATCGGGATACTACAACATTTTAATTAGGCTATTACTGCAAATCAAAATTACTTGGAGACCTGTGATATGACGTCCGCACTGTGTTGAAGTGATTGCTGTAGGAATATGGAGTGATATAACACATATATTAACAAAAATAAACCGCTTACTCTATCTTTAAAGCCACGACGAGTAACATTTAAATATCTTCAAAACAGCCAAATGTATCCTCTGATAATCATAAATTACTTTTAACAGCAAACGAGACCATCCGTGCAAAGAAAGACATTTTGATAAAGTTTTTATTGCTGCATTTGGTCTGGTCGCACACCCCGTCCGATTTTCGGCTTGCGCGTGCATGCTCTATGGTCACATATCCATATTGGTCGCAGATTTCAATGTAGCGCAACAACGCAATTTGAGAAGCCTATCCCTCCAGGTGACGGAAGGGGAGCGGGAGCCTTGTTTGAGACAGTTATTTGTCGTCATGATGACTGATAACGGGGCTGAACCATAAAATAAAAAAATTAAAAATTCAATGACGAAAAGCAAAAAGGGAGAGTGGTAGACGGGCGGGAGGGTACACATTTCACGGGAGTAAAGTCCAGCAGTGTCACTAACCACTCTCACGGAGCCGAAAAGAGTCCGTACCCTCACACTTTCAACACACGGACATGCACTACACTGCGTCCTAATATGTTGACACTCGCACGGCCGGCACACACTAGAAAACAGCTTTACGACAGCTGGCGTCGTAAAAATACTACCGATTTTTGTCCAAAGGGGCCGCCAACCGACAAAGTTACTCGTAGCCACTTTAACATATACAAAGAAAAGTATACCACCAACAAATGAACAAACTCTGCGGTACCTTACCATTAGAATCACATACGATGCGATAATCAAAAAGCGCTTTTGAATTAGGTCATCTGTCTGCCTCATTAAAAATGTGTTTACTGTTTGAGTTGACAAACTTATAAGACACATTTATTTAATGTTAATATGTGCAGCAACATTACCAAACATACAAGTAAGAACACTAACTGTGGCTGATAAAAATAGATAATTGTTATTATAAAATAAACAATATTCATCTCACTTCTTGTGTTATTAGGATGCACTTGGTGTTGTCCATGACCTGCGATCTGAACTTCATCACCTCTGAAATACAATAAAAATAAATAAAAAGGCCATTTATTAGAGAAACTAACAAGAGTATGAATTACTCAGAAAACACAAATTACTTTCACCACTATTGACTTTAAATTTCAAAAATAATTTCACAGGAGTTTCGCTTTCAAAATGATTTAAAGGTCAGACTCACATGATTGGTTGTCTGGCTTGTCTACAGTCGGGCAGTGGTACAGGTGTAATCACATCTGTTACAGGTATATCTAGCTTCAGCAGCATGATGTCATGCATGCCGTTGTTGTCTTCATACATCTTAGGTGCAGCTAGTATAGCTGCAGATACCCCTTGAGTTAGAGGATGGTGATTTAAAACTGCTTTCATATCCCTACAAATAAGCAGAGGTTTAAGTGAAACATCACTGAATTACTGTATATACATCAGATTATAATATTATAAATCAATAATTGCTGAACATGAACATAATGCTAGTTTCAGTTTGGGAATGTGATAGTTTAACATAAGATAAATGCTGACTTCAGTACTTTTAGATTGAATCCAAGAGATAAATATATTGTTGCTTGTTTTTAAGTAAATCTATTTTCTTACAATTTCCAGCAGTGAGCTGCAGTCAGAATCCACTGTGGAGCGATCAGAGAGCCACCACAGAGGTAGTTATCATCATCATCGACTAATGTCACATGATAATGACGGTCGTTTGCTCTACACGGTTGACCTCCTACGATTCTCTTCTGCAGATCCAGCGCTGTGGTCAGTGTGACGCCTGAAAGAGAAAGTCTGAGAGTTAGAACAGCGGCTGTTGTGTGAACAACTTATTCAATCTCTAGAAAGTCATGAATGTGCATAAAAATAATTGTGCCGAATATTACGATTACATTTGTATATACATTTGAGCTCTGGAAAAAAAAGAAGAGACCAGTCTCGAATGTTTCTTAAAGCTTCATCTAACATTAATTTCTCTATACTGTGGTCATGAAAAATATTTTTTCATGACTATCTTTTCCGACATCCATTTCAGCCCAACAAAAGCTATAGGCTCGTTATGCAACCAAAACACGTCATCTCAGGATCAATTATTTTATCAGAAAACTAACAACAAGTATCTTTAAAATAACTATCACTGCTGTCTTAGAAGTAACCATTATTGATTAATGTATTTTCTTAGCATCTTCATTCACACAGTCATACCGGTGGTGGTAAGCTACCATAGTAGCCACAGCTGCCCTGGGGCAAACTGACGGAAGCGTGGCTGCCATTCAGCGCCTACAGCCCCTCCGACCACCACCTCAAACATACAGCAATCATACACATTCACACAAGGCAAGGTGGGTGAAGTGTCTAGGACACAACAACCATGACACAGGTGGCAGGGCGGGGGATCGATCCGCCAACCCTTGGATCACTGGCCGACCCGCTCTACCACCTGAGCCACAGTTGCCCCAACAGAAAATTACAAGTGTTAAAAACATGAATACATAAACACTATCTGAAAGCAAAGAGATGGTTAAATTAAGCAGCAGAAGTTTAAACACTCAGAAGTTGTTCACTCACCGGCCCACAGCAGCAGGAGGAGACGAGTCATTCCACCCATCGTTCAGTGTGTGTCTTCCTAGTGAAACACAGGCGCCTTTTATGTTGGTTTAGACTGTCCTGTTCAGACTGGGCTTCAAGCAGCCAATCACCTTTTAAGGTTTATCAGGTCTTTCAATGCAATCCCATTAGCTACAGAGGTCCAAGCGTATGTAAAGTTTGTATGACTTATCAATTGTTCCCGCCCTTGTCTTGTGAAAAGAGATGGCAGGAAAATTACCCTTACATGGAAACAGTCACATCAGCTGCGTTTTTTTTTCAGCATGAAAATGACATCATAGTTTGAAGTATTCAACATCGATATAAAGGCCTCAATAGAGTAATGATATAGAGATAAAAGTTGCTTTAAACTGTCATTTTGAGCTAAATAAATTGTTTTGTCAAATGTTTTAATCGTCCGTTTTTACCGATTGATTTGGCAGGTTTTTCTAATCCCACTTTACTTTTGCACAGTACGAGGATCACTTTAAAAAAAGTTTAAATCAATCATTGTGAAAACAATTGTGAATAGTGCGCAAAGAAGGTGTACACATTACATGACGTTATTATATTTACAATTTTTATTGTTTTGTTTAATTTTATTTTTACTCTGTTATACTTCTATAATTGATGTAAAAAAATATTATGTACTTAATGATTAACTTACTGAATATCATGGTCTCATGTAAACAACATCTTAGAATAAATGGAAAAGTTTAATAAACAATGGTAAGACATTAACAACTTTGTGGATTGTGCAAGAAGTTTTTTCTTTTCTTTTTTTTATTGAACCTGGCTATGCTTTGTTTTCAGTCCTTGGTGCTCAGAGTATTTGCATTTTTAACTGTCCACTGAAGATTCAATTTGAGGTTGTTGATACTTAGTAAAATAGTTCCTCTTGCCGTTGGCTTATCAAGATTTAGGAGCTCAGGTGAGAGAATAGTAGTCAGTACATTCACACACCCTGGAATACTATCAACTAAATTTGACTTGCAATCTCGTTTTACTATATACACCTCACGCAAGGTGTATTTAGTACAATGAGATTACAAGGCAAATTCAGCTACTCTTCGTCATACAGTGAAAGTGTCCAATACTTATACAGAAGGATCATTGTGTTCACTGACATTTAACTAACTAGCAATATGCATACAATATACACATATCAACAATCATTTAAAATCAATTAAATTCAAAGGCATGGTGTGTGTGTGTGTGTGTGTGTGTGTCCTGTGTCGTGTGTGTATGTGTGTGTGTATGTATGTGTGTGTGTGTGTGTGTGTGTGTGTGTGTGTGTGTGTGTGTGTGTGTCCTGTGTCATGTGTGTGTGTGTGTGTGTGTGTGTGTGTGTGTGTGTGTGTGTGTGTGTGTGTGTGTGACCAATGATAGTTCACCAAGTACAGGAGGAACTCAGGGTGTAATCTTGATCGTGAGGCAGGTGCTCTGCTCATTCCATGATAGTGTCCTGGAACAACTGGTAAGCTAAGTTTGCTCTCTGTGTTTTCATGTGTGTTATATTGCATGCTGTTGAGTTAAGTGTATTTCAGACTTTTTGCCCCAGATGGATTGAAGGGGGCTGGTAGTCAATAGGAAAACAGATGTAACAGGTATTTTAATGTTCATTTGTGGAGCTAAAATTAAATAAATGAAACTTAAAGATGACTGCATTGGTTCAGATTAGTTTTACATATAATGTATGTTGTATGTTGAGACATGTCTAAGACGATTTTCTGTCATGACAGGCAAAGTTTGCTGAATCTACAAGAGGAAACATTTAAGAATCGATAGAAATGATAAGTATTGCAAAACATTGTCCGAGGTGTAGTTGGATGGAGTGTTAAACACTATGTGGATTAAGTGGCTATGTTTAAACATATATTGTTATTGAATATGATCACTGGCTTTGCTGTGTTTTCGGTCATTGGTGCTCAGAGTATTTGCATTATTTAAAAGTTCACTAAAACTTAAACTTGAAGATTTAGAAAGTTAGTTAAATCTTTCTTCTTGCCGTAGGCTTGTGAACATTAAGGAGTTCAGTTGAAACATTAATAGTTTGTACATTCACACACCCTGGATTGTTATCTGCTTAATTTGCCTTGTACCTTAGTGTATCTTATTTTACTAGCCAAACAGGCCTCACTATGGCTACACTGCACTCTTTTCTGCAGAACCACTGGAACGGGAGGACCCCACAATTGGGCAAAAACAATGTGGACCCCTCAAAGGAGAAAAGTGAGTATGTGTGTGAGTGTGTTTGTGTGTGGTGATCTTGTCTCTGTTCAACTCTGTTGGCACTGAGAATGCTCACTTTTGCATTTAAATTTTTAAAGGGTAGAGGCTAAGTAGTGGCTAAGTGCTGCCAATTAAATATCACTATCTCATTCTTATTTTACACAAGGATCATTGTGTTCACTGACATTTTAAGTGTGACATTTATTGTTTTCATATATGTCAGACTTTTTTCCCCAGATGGGTTTAAAGGGGGCTGGTAGTCGATGGGAAAACAGACTTATAAGGTATTTTAATGTTCATTTGTTTAGTTAAAATTAAATAAATTAACCTTATAGATGACTGGATGTGTTCAGATTTGTTTTTCAAAGTATGTTGAACCATGTCAAATGTTCTGTCATGACAAGAGGCAAAATTTAAGAATTGATGGAAATTATAAATAATTGTACGACATTGTCCGAGGTGTAGATTGTAGGATGAAGTGTATAAAACTATGTGGATTAAGTAGCTACCTTTAAACATATATTGTTATTGAACATGATAACTGGCTACGCTGTGTTTTCGGTCCTTGGTGCTCAGAGTATTTGCATATTTTCACTGTCCACTAAAGATCAAACTTGAAGATTTTGAAAGTTAGTAAAATATTTGTATAAATATAGTCCATACATTCACACAACCTGGTTTGTTATCTGCTTAATTTGCCTTATTATATTATAGTGTATCTTATTTTACTAGCCAAACGTGCCTCACTGTGGCTACTCTTGTCCGCACAGTGAATATATCCAACTGCCTATTGAGATATCACTATCTCACTTTATGCCTCATTTCCACCGAGTAGAGCGGGTCGGATCGGAGCGGCTCAGAGCGGGACAGCTCACTTTTAAGAATCTCGGTGTTGTTTCCACCGCGGACCCTACCTTTACTGGTAGGGAGGGGTTTATGACCCTACCCTTACTGGTAGGGCGGGGTTTAGGCTGGACTGCGATATCCGCCGCCAGAATATGGGTCAAACTATAGGGTTGTGGAACAACTGTGGTCAAGCCAGCGGTCTCTCGTTTTTGCTTGGTCAAACCAGCCGCTTCTTTATTTATTCCCCCGGTGTTGTTGTGAGCACAGAGACTGCTCGGTGCAACTGATAGACAGTGAGCGAACAGCGCTGGCTACGTGACATCGTAGCAGTGGGACACAGTGTAGCCAACTGATAATTTTAATGACGAGGAAAAACACCACACAATAAACAGTGCCGCGCTCACATTTTCGCCAAAACAAGACTCTCTTCACTCTAGCCGAGGTGACTACACACGGCGGAAATGATTCTTTCGACCAACTGTGGTCAAGCCAGCGGTCTCTCGTTTTTGCTTGGTCTAACCAGCCGTTTCTTTATTTATTCCCCCCGTGTTGTGAGCGTGTATTTAGCCTAAAACTATCTAGGCTATGGCGTAAACACACAGAGACTGCTCGGTGCAACTCAGTGAGCAAACAGTGCTGGCTGCGGCAGCTACGTAGCAGTGGGACACGTAACTAAACCAACTGATTATTAATGACGAGGAAAAACACCAAACAATAAACAGTGCTGTGCTCACATTTTCACCAAAACACAGACTCTTTTCACTCTTGCCGAGATGAATACATATGGCGGAAATGATTCTTTCGACCAACCAATCAAATGACGGCAGCGTGTAGCTCCGCATTTTCGGCCCGCTTTCAGGCGGCTAGTACCCCTACGGAGGAATACTGAGATCTGGAGCGGCTCAGAGCGGTTAGGTGCGCTTAAACCGTACCCTACCCAACTTTTTACAAATGAAAAGCCAAACTACCCGGACCGAACCGCTCCGCTCCGACCCGCTCTACTCGGTGGAAACGAGGCATTAGATATCACTATGTCATTTTACACAAGGAAAAATGTTCAGTCACTAAAATTGTCCTTTGTGTGTGTGTGTGTGTGTGTGTGTGTGTGTGTGTGTGTGAGTGTGCTCTCTCTATTCTGCAGAACCACTGAAACGGGTGGACCCCACAATTGGGCAAAAACAATGCGGACCCCTCAAAGGAGAAAAGTGAGTATGTGTGTGAGTGTGTGGTGATCTTGTCTCCCTGGCACTGAGAATGCTCACTTTTGAATTAAAATCTTTAAAGGGTAGAGGCTAAGTAGTGGCTAAGTGCTGCCAATTTAAACATCACTATCTCATTCTTATTTTACACAATGATAGTTGTGTTCACTGACATTTTAAGTGTGACATTTATTGTTGTCATATATGTCAGACTTTTTTTCCCCAGCTGGGTTGAAGGCCGCTGGTTGTCGATAGGAAAACAGACATTACAGGTATTTAAATGTTCATTAACGTACTTTAAATGACCTATATTAATTAACCTTATAGATAACTGCATGTGTTCCGATCAAATTTGTTTTTCATTGTCTGTTGTATGTTGAGACGTCTAAGATGATTTTTCAATTGTTTTTCGATCTTAAACAGGCAAATTTCAGATTTGATGTTAACTTGTTTTAAACAATTGTAAGTCATTGTCCGAGGTGTAGATGAATGAAGTGTTTAAAACTATGTGGATTAAGTGGCTACACACATATTGTTATTGAACACTTCAGCTTTGCGTTCTCGGTCCTTGGTGCTGAGACTATTTGCATGTTTTAATAGTCAACTAAAGATTAAACTTGAAGATTTTGAAAGTCAGTAAAATCTTTATTCTTGCCGTAGGCTTATCAACATTTAGGAGCTCAGTTGAAACACTGATAGTTTGTACATTCACACACCCTGGATTGTTAAGCATGTTGTTTAAGAATCAATGGACTTTATAAACAATGTAAGACATTGTCCGAGGTGTAGAGGGATGAAGTGTCAAAAAAACTATGTGTATTTTGCTAAGTTTTTTAAATGTATTTTTATTGAACACGATAACTGGCTTTGCTGTGTTCTCAGTCTTTGGTGCTCAGAATATTTGCATTTTTAACTGTCCACTGTAGATAGTTTTTTGATAATATTTCTCCTTGGCGTTGGCTTATCAACATTTTAGGAGCTCAGTTGAAATATTAACAGTCTCTACATTCACACACCCTGGATTATAATCTTCTTAATTTGCCTTATACTTTATTACATCTTATTTCACTAGCCACACGTGCCTCACTATGGCTACTCTTGTCCGCACAGTGAATGTATCCAACTGCCTATTTAAATATCACTATCTCAATGTCATTTTACACAAGGATAACTATGTTCATTAAACATTTACCTTTGTGTGTGTGTGTGTGTGTGTGTGTGTGTGTGTGTGTGTGTGTGTGTGTGTGTGTGTGTGTGTGTGTGTGTGTGTGTGTGTGTGTGTTTTCTGCAGAACCACTGGAACGGGTGGACCCCACAATTGGGCAAAAACAATGTGGGCCCCTCAAAGGAGAAAAGTGAGTATGTGTGTGTGTGTGTGTGGAGAGAACTTGTCTCTGTTCAACTTTGTTGGCACTGAGAATGCTTACTTTTGAATATGAATTTTTAAAGGGTAGTGGCTAAGTAGTGGATAAGTGCTGCCCAGCATGCGCTATAAGGCTGTGTGTCTGTGAACTTTCTATATGTTTTTTTTTGTACAATTCTGGATGCACGGCTTCAATTGGATGTTTCTCTCCTGACTGGAATAATTAGCTGGTTAAAGAGACTCTACCCTTCACTACAATATACTATTATTGCGTATCTTACTGAAACAAGAGGCAACATTTAAGAATCAGTGGACTTTATAAACAATGTTAAGACATTGTCCGAGGTGTAGAGGGATGAAGTGTCAAAAAAACAATGTGAATTGTGCTAAGTTTTTAATGTTATTGAATATAACTGGCTTTGCTGTGTTCTCAGTCTTTGGTGCTCAGACTATTTGCATTTTTACACTGTAGATTTAACCTAAGTTTTTTTGATACTTCTAAGTTCAGAAGAAACATTAATTCATTCACACACCCTGGAGTATTATCTGCTTAATTTGCATTTTAACAGATAATATGTTGTATTCGAGGGATACGTTTTCATCATGCGCACACAGTACACTCACCAAAAGTAAGGACAATCTCTCACTGTCTGTCTGCCTGTCTGTCTGTCTGTCTGTCTGTCTGTCTGTCTGTCTGTCTGTCTGTCTGTCTGTCTGTCTGTCTGTCTGTCTGTCTGTCTTCAGTCACTTCAATTGACTTCCCTAACATATACTATTATTGGGTCTCTTATTGAATTTAGAATTTGGAACCAGGTCCTAATTGGGATGTGAATTGGAATGTATCTTTTGACTTCATAAAAAGCCCTTCTCCTTTTCTCTGTCAGCTCACTCAAAGCAACGCCAAAGTGTCAAGATGAGTTGATATTCAAGCCCGGTCATGTGTACTGTTTTGTTTGCTGGATTATTATAATATCCTCATGTTAGATTTATTTTTCAGATAATTTGATTTTTTTTAAAGGTCAATAATTTGGTATTTTCCCTATTTACAGTTGGAGGGAGAAAGGAGAACAAACTTATCTGCAATCAACAGACACTCTGCAGAGTCACACCAGGGGCTGTGTACATTATTAAAAAAAAAACTCCATGTACTTTCCCCGGAATATTTAAATTATACAGGTGCATTTCACAAAATAGGAATGCCATGAGAGGGTTAATTTTATTCTATTGGGTTGAGCTCAATTTACAACTCTGTTTCTTACCATGGTCCTGTGAGGAATGGTTCATTTATTGTACATATTTTATTAGAATATATCGTTTAAAGGTGATTTCTGATTGGTCAAAATTAACATGAGCAGTACCACTTTTTTTTTCGGAGCGAGGAGCGAGCCAAGAAAAACGATTCTCTGTTCTTATTGGCTGTTGGGACTGTCAACTGTTCAAATCTCTATCCCAACTGCTATTTTCTCCCCAAATGCTCCACCCCACCTTTAAATCAAGCCATATGTTACTACCTCCACTTTAGGCCACTTTATAATAATCAATAAAAGAGGCATCCATGCACAACACAGTCAAAGGCTATTTTGAAATCTGCAAAACATCAATACATTTTTGTGTGTGTGTGTAGATGAGAGTGAGAATAAAGATTTGGTGTGCCATGGTCAGGTATGAATCCAATCTGAACTGTAAGGATGCCATTGTGATCATAGAGGAATCTAGCTATAAAATGGCTGGCAAAGCAAATTATATTTTTAAATGTCGTAAGAGTTTCACAATATTGAAGGCATAAGATTGTTTGTCTTTTTCAAAACCATCTTTTGAAATATTCTAAAAAGACTGTATGTATACTATTTTTATCTTATTTAAAAAAATATATTTTAATTTAATTTTTTTGTCATTTTTGACAGCCTTACATATGCCTTTGTAGCACACTTGAATGATGAAAATCAGAGTGCTTTGAACGTTTATTTATTTTTACTGCATTTTCTTCAAATATACACAGACATATCAACACATTTAAACATGTTTGCGTCCGCCACTCACCTCAGTACTGCACAAGATGTGTGTAGGTTTCACATGCATGTCTGTTTAACATCTTATCAAACCATGAAACAATTTAAAAAATACACAATAATATACGTGGCATTTAGCAATGGAATAAATATATGGGGCAATTTCATAAAATATATGTAGGTGCCTGCAGGGGGTGTCCTTGTCTGAAATACACTGTTCCCACACCTTGAGTAGTGCATTAGTATTCTATAAACAGGTGTTAATGGGCTGGTGCTGAGTGGCTGTTGAGGTAAGTGATAACAGGTGAATGAGGAAGTGTGGTAGGTACAGTTGAGGACAGAATTATTATTATTAATTATTATTAATGAACATTAAAAAAAAGTATTTCCCAAGTGCTGTCAAACAGAGCAAGGACTTTTTAACACAGCTTTTCCAAACATCTTACTTTTATTTTGGATGATTACATTATTTTTACTTTGCAGACAGAAACAAAATTGTTTCACAAAAAACAACAACTACCAGGGTCACTTTAAAAAAAATACATTTTCATAGGGAGGCTAATAATTCTGCCCTCAACTGTAAGTCAGAGGTTATATGGTGGATTGTTTAAGAATGGCAGGCCTGGGGAGTTGGGACAAAGTACAGGGCCTGAAAGAAGTGCAGCAAAGAGTAACAGAGACAGCAATTAGATATTACAGTAGTTGTTTCTCAGCAGAGCAACATATGCAGGTAGATTGTTGTAAAGATAAAATATCTCACAGCTCCACAATACATTCAGAAAGCAGGCTATAAGACGCATTGCATAAGTACTTCTTATTGTCTGCCTCCAGACAGTCCTTCACCTCAGCCAGCCTTTAGTCTTCCTGTCTCTCCCTACTGCAAACCAAATGTATGACATTTAAATCTCTACCTCCTGTGGTTGAGATGTGCCATAAATATGTGATGTTCATTATGGTCCGGCATCACTCTTGACTGCCTGCCTTGTGTTAAGAGTCACTTAAGCGAGTAAAACTATTGTTTTGAATTAAACACTCATGCTAGACTTTATACAGCCGGTATTGTCTGATTATTTTCTCTCTGCATTATGATCTGCTATTTCCCTGTGTGTTCTACTAAGTTTGTCTGAGCCTACGGACAGACAACAACCTCATTGACCATGTTAACATGCACAGTATACTCAGATTATGGTCCACAGTCCCATTAAAGGTGTAGTCAGCGATTCTGGAGAATTCATTGTTGTCAAGTACATTATATACAAAAATATAAAAAATAAATTGTCATTAAAGGAAGCAGCAGAAGTGTAAAATACAGTAAGGATATAACACTGTACTACTTACTGACCCACAGCAAAAGGAGAAGCAACCAATTAGCCATCGCTGTCTTTCACCCTCTAATAACTGCCTCTCTGTTCAAGCAGCAGCAGCTACCACTCACTCCATACAGGTTTATCAACACAGTCTCATTGGCTGAAGAGTTTCACACACATTCATGCAAAAAGTTTGTATCACTTTGAGCAGCTCCTGCCTTTGCCTTCCATGAAGTGACAGCAGGTATTCACTTTGTAATGTATGTGATTCAGATGATTTGGGAATTTTGTTGAGAGAGAAAATTGCGCTGAAATGTTGATTCATGAAATACAATCAGCCCCAGGTTCCATAGGAATAAGGTTCATACAGTATTATCCAATAACAATGTACGTAACATGCATCCATCTTATATAGAAATAACTGTTTTCATTGAGGGGTTCAACAATCTCCAAATACAACACAAATGGGAATAGAATATTTTCTGACAAATAACTTCTGGTTAAGACAAAACCCAAGTAATTCCTGAGTGTAGGCTGAGGGGCAATTATTTGATCTTTATCATATTAGAATGACACTGGAATTGATGCAGAATCTTAGTGACACTATTTCATATTTCGTCTTTATCACAGATCACAAACCGTTTTCTCAAAAGTCCAAATTGCCTTGCCCATCCTCTGTAACTTTGTCTTTTTTAATACACAACAAAAGCACACTAGGATTACTTGGATGCCATCTCAAATTATCAGATCTGCACATAATTGTACATATATTGCCTATAGTCAGTGTTGTAGCACTCAAGATCAGTCTTGATGTTGAGATAAGTACCGGATGGGGTAACCCTAATGAATTAGGGCCTAACCTATTATCCACTCATACTAAGGAAGCTGTTTGATTCATTGGTAATACAGTAGAAAGCAGCTGTAATTCATATAATTTTATTACATGGCACTTCCTGGAAAATCCTATGTAAATCACGGCATTCTACAGGTCTGTTATTTCCAGCAAGAAAGACCGCTGTCAAGTGGCCGTTGCTAAGGACCTACGTCATAGTTTTGATGGATAGACGTCCACAAACAGGACTACTACTCGTTCAGAAAACAAAGGAATACTTTTTCAACATGACTTTGCATGTATCAGGAGAGCAGGGAACACAGGAGTCATGGCTAATGTCCGACTGGACTCCAGTCAAGACGACGTGAGTACGTTTGGCCGCATTTTGACAGTTAGACAGTAACTTCAGGTTGCAGCCCGCAATGTAAACGTTAGCCAGTCATTTTCTCCGTGAATTGTGTTATTGATGTTGGGGGATAATGCTTTGTTAGCTAGATGGAGCTCTTGTTAAACATATTGGCCGATTTACATTTACTGTGTGTACAGTGTGCGAGTCTTGAGTTGTGTTAGCAAAACAGTAGCTCTGTAGCTAACAGCTGAGCCGGAGCCTTCAGCTGAAGCAGACATAGCATGGCGAGCAGACTATTCCCCCGTTACTAGGTCATATCCTTGGTCGTTCCTATTTACTGGTGTATTAAACTAACCTAGTGGGTTTGCCATGGCTATTCCAGTTATTAGACAAGGTCTCAGGGTTGCTAGGGAAACAAGTTGTTTTTTGTTAAACTCTTCTAGGTTGGCCGCAGCTTGACATAGTAACCGTTGCCATTGAGTCAGTTCCGACCATGTAGCGGACTGTTTTTGGCTGTTAAAACAACATGTTGCTTCATTAAATTGCTTTATTTGTTGTAGTAGCCATGTAATAAGCGGGATAATGTAGAGCCAACGGGTCACTTGCTAGAAATAAAGACCTTCAAGCTGCGCGTCGGGCTCCTGCTTACATAATATCTACCTATCTAAAGACAGCTGTATTCAGTAAACAAACTTTAAAAATCACTATGAATCACCTTCATGAAATTGTTTTTATTTTCACTTTTCTAATGTCTATTCTATACTTGATATATTTTATTCTTGGTGTATTTCGTGACCCTGCAAAGCACTTTCAATGGCCCTATGTCTGAATCGTGCTATAGAAATAAACTTGCCTTGCCAAACAATCAAAAAACTTATAACAATCTGTTTAATCATAGGTGTGAGTCATCTTTATTTTATTTCAACAGACACAAACTTGCAGGACAGTCATATTGTTTATCATCATCAGTACTGTTAATACACTAGCAGATTGGGATGGTTGTTTCTTTGTAGATTTCCCGTAAGATGATTGTATAATAACAGGGAGAATCTTTAGATGTGTTTTTCATAACAACATTCCAACAGCAAGAATCTGTAAACATTTGTGAATCAGTCCTACGTTCTATAAGAGCCATGTTGAAAATCTTAAGTGGTATTATTATTGTATACTTTTTATATTTAATCTTAACCAAACATTTGTAAATTCATCAATTAGAAATTTAGTAACTCAACCATTTTTTTTATTTAATGTGAAGTGCCTGTTAACGACCACATAACTTGCCAAAACATCCTGTAGGTGGCTCTATAATGCGTTTGATCCATCCCAGGTATTCACAGACGTCCATAAATGCAGCTGCTACATCACACTCGTAGGGACCAGAGGATGAATGGACGCCGTAAATCATGTTGTTGAACACCACTCCTCCGCCAGAGTCACCCTGTGAAAGAGATGAATTTAGTGTTTCATACAGACTTTAACATCAAATACTGAAATATTTTATTGAAAAACAGTGTTTTCTCGATTGCCTACACACATTTAGCAAATTATTAAGTGTCACATCTCAAGAGAGAAGTGACACTTAATTAACCCTTGTGTGGTGTTCGGGTCTGTGGGACCCATTTTCATTTTTATCAAAAGAAAAATGATACTATAAATTATAATTTCAAACTGAGATTCATTGGCCTTGGCTCATTTACTGCGAAGAACATATATCAGAAAAAAAATTTGGTCAACACACACTGTACACTCCCCCTACACATTTATATTACATACAGGATGTTCGGGTCTACTGGACCCAGGGCTAATAAATGTGGGAAAATGGTAGGTTTTGGAAGAGAGGGACGCTTTTAAAGATGATGTAGAGTTAGAGGTTTCTGAATGTGAGGATCACTCACTCTCTCATGATCATTACTCATGATAAACTGCTTATCAGGGGTCGGGTCTCGGGGCCAGCACCTCGAGCAGGGGACCCCAAACTTCTCCTTCTCAGGCCACAGTAACTAGCTCAGACTGGGGATCCTGAGGTGTTCCCAGGTCAGGGTGGAGATATAATCTCTCCACCTAGTCCTGGGTCTTCCCCGAGGCCTCCTTCCAGCTGGATGTGACGGGAACACCTCCCTAGGGAGGCGCCCTGGGGGCATCCTGACCAGATGCCCGAACCACCTCAACTTTTCAAAATAGTTACCACACATCTCAAGAGAGAAGTGACACTTAATTAAATAACCATGTCAACACATTGACACCACTTAGTATCAGCATGTTCTGCAAAATAAATAGGTGACAACCATATCAATACTCTTTGAAGTGAGTTGCCACAATACATTGCAGCACTGTAGTTTGGTGCTGCAAAAAACTAAACTATATATATTTTTTAAATCTTTGTCATTTGGTGTATAGTTGAATTCAGTTTATAGAGATATCAAATATTACAGTGTATTCCCTATGTGTGTCAGTATATAACCCAAAGTATAGTATGGTTGTTGTAAGTGGTAAAACAGACTCCAACTTTTAAGGTGCTACACAAAAGTTGTAGAATTGGTTTCAGAGTAGCACATTCTTCTTCTGTTAAGGGATGTGTGTGGCCTGTCTTTGTAAAAGTAAACTGAATAGAAAAATGTGCCAAAGCAATTGAGAAAAAAAGTTAAGCGTTTAAACTTTTAATGATGAGTAGAATTGATAGAAGCTTAGCCAACTCACATCACATGCATCCTGTGTAGAAGATAACCCAAAGAACAGGTGCTCATGTTTCCTGGTCTGGGAGTATGGGCTGTCTTCCAAATCCTCCATTGCCTTCTTAGTGTCCTGTATCTTGAGTGTTGCACATTGGAGAGTAGATGATCGTTGAGCTCCTAGATGAGAACAGAAAGATTTTTTTTTACTAAATTATCTACTTAAAATGGAGACAGAAAATAATTTCACAAACAAATAAACGAAACTCTGCTGGACCTTATCATTGGAATCACATCATTGATAATTACTGAAACTGAATTAGCTCATCTATCTGCTTTATTATAAAATGTGTCAATTGTTGTTGGCTGACACAATTTCAAGACGCATATTAACGTAATGTTAATATGTGCAGCAACGTCACCAAACATACAAGTAAGAACACTAACTGTAATAAACAGATAATTGGTATTATAAAATGAGCAACCAGGACCTGGTTTTGTTAAGAGTCCATGACCTGCAATCTGAACTTCATCATCTCTGAAAATACAATAAAAGGAATAAAAAGGACAGTTATTAGAGCGACTAACTAGAGTATAGAGGACTCCAAAAATAACAGAAATTACTTTCACCATTTTTGACATTCAATTTTAAATTTTAAAAATAATTTCACAGGAATTTAGTTTTTCAAGTTTCTCAGGAGTTTAGCTTTCAGAATTATTAAAAGGTCACAACTCACATATTGGGTTTGGCATTACAGTTGGGCAGTGGTACGGGATTAATATCAGACACAGGTTTAGGTAGCTTCAGCAGCATGATGTCATGTCCGTTGTTGTTCTTGTCTTTGAAAATCTCAGGTGTTGCTGTGATCACTACCTCTTCCCCTGGACCTGGATGCACCCTTACGACTGCCGTCATAGTCCTACAAATAAGCAGAGGTTAAAGTGAAATCAGATTATAATAGTATAAGTCAATAATTGCTGAACATGAACAAAACTAATGCTAGTTTCAGATTAGGAATGTGATAGTTTAACATAAGATAAAATAAATGCTGACTGTTGCTTAAGGACTTTTAGATTGAATCCAAGAGATAAATATATTGTTGCTTGTTTTTAAGTAAATCTATTTTCTTACGGTTCCTTGCAGTGAGCTGCAGTCAGAATCCACTGTTTATCACTCAGAGAGCCACCACAGAGATACTCTATTCCATTAAAGTCTCTGGTTATTATTACCATAGTCATTCATAAGGTACAGATGCTGATCTTAAATTTGTTAGTAAAACTCTGCCTTTCTTACCAAGTTTTATCCGGTTTCTTGCAGTGAGCTGTTGTCAGAATCCACTGTTGATGGATCAGAGAACCACCACAGATTCTCTCGTATATTCCATTTCTCAACAACAATTTCACATGGTACAGACGCTCAGTTGGTTCACACGTTTCACCTCCATAGATTCTCTTCTGCAGATCCAGCGCTGTGGTCAGTGTGACGCCTGAAAGACAAAGTCTGAGAGTTAGAACAGCGGCTGTTGTGTTCACATAGAGTTGTGATAGCATTCCTGTGGAAGCCCAGTATTGCTGTATCTTTATAGAATTGCTTACATTCATTTCTGTATACTGAGATAATAAAAAAAAGGTTTTACACGGCTATATTTTCCGACAATCAGTTCAGCCCAACAGTGCATCCCACATCAAAAGGTATTGACTACTTACTCAACCAAAACACGTCATCTCAGGATAAATAATTTTACCAGAACACTGACATGTTGTAACACTCTGTCACTCACAACACAAACAAAAAGTTGCTTTACAATAACTATCACTGCTGTCTTAGGATCCATTATTGATTAATGTATTTTCTTAACATAACAAGATAGGGAATGTATTGGATTCATATAGCGCTTTTCAAGGCACTCAAAGCACTTTACAGGGTTCCAGGTTCCATTCATTCACACACAGTCACACCGGTGGTGGTTAACTGCGATAGTAGCCACAGCTGCAATGGGGCAGACTGACGGAAGCGTGGCTGCCATTCAGCGCCCACGGCCCCTCCGACCACCACCTCAAACATACAGCAGTCATATACATTCACATGAGGCAAGGTGGGTGAAGTGTCTTGCCCAAGGACACAACAACCATGACATAAGTGGCAGGGCGTGGATCGAACTGCCAACCCTTCGATCACTGGCCGACCCGCTCTACCACCTGAGCCACAGTCATCCCAAAGCAAACAGATGGTTAAAGTAAGCAGCAGAAGTTTAAACAGTTTTCTACTCACCGGCCCACAGCAGGAGGAGGAGACGAGTCATTCCACCCATCGTTCAGTGTGTGTCTTCCTAGCGAAACACAGGCGCCTTTTATGTTGGTTTAGACTGTCCTGTCAGACTGGGCTTCAAGCAGCCACTCACCTTATAGGGTTTATCAGGTCTTTCAATACAATCCCATTGGCTACAGAGGTCCAAGCGTATGTAAAGTTTGTAGGACTTATTCATTGTTCCCGCCCTCGTCTTGTGTGAAGAGATGGCCCTGACATGCAACAAGTCACGTCCGCAGTAAGGTTTTTTTCAGCATGAAGTGTCATGGTGTCTGTGTGTCTGTGTGACTTCAATGGCCTTAGAGTAATGTTGCAAACTCAATATTATTATTAATTAGTGATGAATGCCCAAGTCATCTCTTTTTTTAAAGGGCCACAAACATGATGTAGTCATGGAAAAGTAATGCTTAGTTCATCATGATTTCAACACTTGCTCTTTAACCAAAGACATCTGCATTGGTGTGACGGGTCACTTTTTTCAATCCTAATTGATTACTGATAGTTTATGATGCACTACAATCATGACTTAATGTTCTAATGATAATTCATGCACCATACATACAAAGTCTTACTGAAAATGTAAACTACAGCTTTCTATATCCACCTCTAAACACACTCTGCTACTTACTGTTAGTCATATAATTCCTCTTGCCGTTGGCTTATCTAAATTTATGAGCCCAGGTGGGACAATAGCAGTCCGTTCATTCACACACCCTGGAATAGCATCAAGTGAAACTGCCTTACATGGCTACTCCTGTCCGCACAGTGAAC
>CASHTC010000244.1:587526-607526 GCA_949357725.1 Hyperoplus immaculatus
ACTCACAGACACACACACAGACATACTCACCCTCACACACACACACACACCCCCACCCACACTGCTCTGCATGTCATTAGCACCTTTTGAATGCAAAGAGGTGTTTTTTATTATAATTTTTTTATTTATTTTATGTTTTACATTTGCTCAATACACTCTTCACCTTATATCACCATGGCAACATCTCCAAGGAACTTTTCTTTTCTTTATTTATTTTTAGAGGCGTCTATAGAATGTCAGACAATAGAGCTGATGCCTTCTGGGAGGACAGATTGGCTTGTCTCCGCTCTTATTGTGTGTGTCTGAGATTACAATGGGCCACATCCTGGTAATCAGGAGTGTGTGTGTGTGTGGGGGGGGGGAGGGTGTGTGTGTGTGTGTGTGTGTGTGTGTGTGTGTGTGTGTGTGTGTGTGTGTCTGAGATGGGGCACATCCCGGTAATTAGGAGACTGTGTGTGCGTCTGTCTGTCTGTCTGTGTGTGTGAAGACAAATTGCTTCTACAAAAAATAAATGTTCAGATAAATGATGAAACTTAATTAAAAAACCCTGTGTTATGCCTCGTTTCCACCGAGTAGAGCGGGTCGTGTCGGAGCAGCTCAGAGCGGGACAGCTCACTTTTAAGAATCTCGGTGTTGTTTCCACCGCCGACCCTACCCTTACTGGTAGGGCGGGGTTTATGACCCTACCCTTACTGGTAGGGCGGGGTTTATGACCCTACCCTTACTGGTGGGGCGGGGTTTAGGCTGGACTGCGATAGCCGCCGCCAGAATGTGGGTCAAACTATCGGGCTGTGGAACAACTGTGGTCAAGCCAGCGGTCTCTCGTTTTTGCTTGGTCAAACCAGCCGCTTCTTTATTTATTCCCCCCGTGTTGTGAGCACAGAGACGGCTCGGTGCAACTGATAGAGACAGTGAGCGAACAGCGCTGGCTGCGGCAGCTACGTAACATCGTAGCAGTGGGACACAGTGTAGCCAACTGATTCATTTAATGACGAGGAAAAACACCACACAATAAACAGTGCTGCGCTCACACTTTCGCCAAAACACAAGACTCTCTTCACTCTAGCCGAGGTGACTAGCCTACACACGGCGGAAATTATTATTTCGACCAATAAACGGACGGCATGTTTAGTTCCGCCTTTTCGGCACCTTTTCAGGCGGCCGTACCGAAATTAGGAGCGGCTTAGAGCGGTCAGGTGCGCTTAAACCGTACCCTACACAACTTTTGGCAAATGAAAAGCCGAAATACCCGGACCGAACCGCTCCGACCCGCTCGACTCGGTGGGAACGAGGCAGTACTGTCTAGACTGTTTGAGAAGACTGTGTGAGTGAAATGGTTGTATCAAACTTTTTCCGTGGCAACAGTAATTGTTTTTATAGAATGTTCGGGCAGAAAGCTGCCGTGATTGGTTAAAAATTGTAAACTGGCATGTTGCTAGCTATGGTGGGGGCGGCCTCCTTTGTTCACACACCCTTTGTTTACATACCAGTTTACAGAGCCTAGGCTGTGTATTAACACCAGATTTCCTTCCAGCACACACACAGTACGGACAGGTAGCATATTGCGAGGAGAAATTAACTGATTTTGACTAAATACATTGACAACAAGCGTTCTCCAGAATCACTGACTCCACCTTTAATATCTCTAACTTAATTTTAACCCTAACAATCCCTGTTGCACTGTAAATCCTTATTTACTGTGTCCCTCATCTCTTGCCCTATTTTGCCTAAATGCACATACAGCTCTGGAAAAAAATAAGAGCACAGTCTGGATTTTTCTTCAATCTTCATCTCTACATTACTTATTGAAAATGTTCTTTAATGACAAAAAATGTATTGGAATTTGGTAGAAATATTGTCAGTAGTTTATATTATAAAACCAAAATGTTCATTCTACTGAAACATATGCCATAAATAGTCAAACGAGAGACACTGAATATTTGTTGTGGTCTCTTCATTGTTTGCCTGTTATGTGTATGTTTCTCTCCTTATAGATCAGTGCATTTTGTTCCAAACAAAACACCAATTATTAGCCATCGCTGTGCCAGGAAGAACCCGGTGTGTGTGTGTGTGTGTGTGTGTGTGTGTGTGTGTGTGTGTGTGTGTGTGTGTGTGTGTGTGTGTGTGTGTTTGTGTGTGCGTATGTCAGTGTGTGTATGTGTGTATGTCACTGTGTATATGTATGTGTGTGTGTGCGTGCGTGTGTGTGTGTATGTGTTTGTGTGTGTGTGTGTTTGTGTGTGCGTATGTCAGTGTCTGTGTGTGTGTGTGTGTGTGTGTATGTCAGTGTGTGTATGTGTGTATGTCAGTGTGTATATGTATGTGTGTGTGTGCGTGTGTGAGTGTATGTCAGTGTGTATATGTATGTGTGTGTGTGAGATTGTGAGTGTGTCTGAGATTGTGAGTTTGTGTGTGTGCGTGTGTGTGTGTGTGTGTGTGTATGTATATAAGTGTGTATATGTATGTGTGTGCGTGCGTGTGTGAGTGTGTGAGTGTGAGTCTGTGTGTGTGTGTGTGTATGTCAGTGTGTATATGTATGTGTGTGTGTGAGTGTGAGTGTGTGCGTATATGTATGTGTGTGTGTCTGAGATTGTGTGTGTGTCTGACATTGTGAGTGTGTGTGTGTGGCCTGCGGGTGTGCCTGTGTATGGTATGGCAGTTATTAAGGCGCCAGTGTAAACAAGCGTCGCACTAAACGCGTAATGTTTCCGCTCCGGCAAAGGCTTGTTATTTTGTTTTGACGGAAGCTGGTTTGAGGAGGTGATGGGCAGTTTAGTATTCTACAAGCAACGCCGTCTATTGGAACAAACTTTTTAAACTTCACACTTTTGTCCATATTATTATCACTTGTAGCAGCAGCAGCTATTTTGACCGCACACATAGACTCAGAAAGCTTTTTAAAAATACATTTTGGTCATTATTGTTTTTTTTTTGTTGTCCAATTTTTACTTTATTTCACTTTATAGAAATATATACAGTAATTTGACTTTTAAATATTTCTGAAACAGTCTCATTTTTCCTCTGATGATCATAAATTACATGTAACAGCAAAACGAGACCATCAGTGCAAAGAATGCTATTTTTATATAGTTTTTCTTAATGCTTTTGTCATGGGTATATACGCTCACCCAGGAACAACAGCTGGCGTAGTAAAAACACCACGGCTTTTGTCCGAAGGGGGACGCAAGTATTATCACAAACTGACGGTACCTTGGAGCACCTTTAAATGTTTGTTTCGAAATAAATAAAATGTGTTAATTATTTTATCTATTCAACATGCAAGGCAAGATTATTTTTATAGCACAATTCAGACACAAGGGAATTCAAAGTGTTCTACAGGGGCATAAAAACACATTACAGTGTTTCCCCTAGGAAATCTGCCAGTTAAGGTGATGTGTTTTTTCCATCACATCTTAACGGGCAAAACGGTCGGTCCAGTCGGGAGTCAAGTCGGGGGGGGGAAGGGTGGGGAGGACTGCCATTGTTAACGTGGCCGCCTTAGCCATAAAGCGCTGGGGGAAACATTGCATTAAAAAAATTGAGACATAAGAAACTAGTTAAATTGCATGTAAGATAAAGGATGCAACAAAACCCATGAATAAAAACGACTTCAGGTTTTGTTTTACAGGAGTAATATTCAACTGGGGCGACTGTGGCTCAGGTGGTAGAGCGGGTCGGCCGATGATCAAAGGGTTGGAGGTTCGATCCCCGCCCTGCCACCTGTGTCATGGTTGTTGTGTCCTTTGGCAAGACACTTCACCCACCTTGCCTCGTGTGAATGTCGATAGTTAGCCTGCTGCTATCGGTTTATGAATGTGTGTGTGAATGGTAATATGGGAAAGGAAAACAGGTCTCCCTTGCAAAAGAGTCTCCGGTCTCAATGGGATTTACCTGTAGAAATAAAGGTTAAAAAAATAAAAATAAAAAAAAACTCTTCATTCAATGAACGCAACGTCTGGGGTCTTGTAAGAGATCGTAAAAAACAAACGAAAAGCGAAAAAACAGTCGGACAAATTGTTAAAATGTGTGTGGAAATAAATGTTCTAAAGTAACTTCCCTTTGTTTTGTCTTTGCAGGTTCTCTGCTGTGCCAACGATGTAATCTTACCAACCGCTACGATGACCTCATATTCTTAAACATCTCCATGGAAACCCCCTACATTCCACTGAAGCAATAACTCCGCCATCTTTGCTACCGAACTAAAATCTCCACGTCAGCAGTTAGGGTTGTGATTTATTTTTTACTGTTAATTTAAAATAATCACGGTCCTTTTCGGGATTGTATTCTTTTGTTAGACTCACTCGCTCCGTCGGAATCAAAACTAAAACCAGAGATCGAGTATTTTCACAATATGCAAAAAAAAAAAAATGGATGATCAACACAAGCCTTTTCCAACAAAATATAACCCAAAAGCAGAGCTGTCACTGAGCGATCAATTATCCCATTCATCTGTGGCTCCGTTCCTAAATACACACAGGTGCGCTCGCCAAGCCAACTACGGCATCCCCAGCACGTCAAAATTAACGTGTGTTTCTAGTACTCAATAAAAACAAATAACACATACGTAAATCAAATAACCAGTTCAGTTTTATTTTGTCATTGTTACAGGTAACGAAATGCTGTCAGAGCAAACACAGCGGCAGTGGCGAAGTCGGTAGGGAGATCGCCTCTGGAGTGCAGGGTCGGAGGTTCGATCCCCCGTCTCCCCGCCACATGTCGAAGTGTCCCTGGGCAATACACTGAACCCCACACTGCTCCCGATGGTTCAGAAAGCGCCTTGCATGGCAGCTTCTGCCATCGGTGTATGAGTGTGTGTGTGAATGGGTGAATGTGGTAAGATATGTAATGCGCTTTGGGGCTGAGAAAATTGGCTACAAAGCGCTATATAAGTCAAGTCCATTTACCATTTTGCAAACAGGCATAAAGTTGTCCACTAATTTACATTTACATAATTCAATCCAATCTCCAAATTCATCTCGCATAGTCAAACATTGAACATCAAAACCAAAAATGTCTCTTCTAACACCTAGCGACGACATTTTCCTTACCAACGGCACTTGCTTGAATTGCACCAATCATGAGCCTGACCCTCTCCCTGGCTTGGCTGGCGTATTCATCCCTCTGATCTACGCCATTGTGTGTGTGGTCGGTCTGGTCGGCAACACTCTCGTCATTCACGTGATCGTCAACTACACGAAAAACGAATCAGTCACCAACATCTACATCCTAAACTTGGCCATCGCGGACGAGCTATTCATGCTAGGTTTACCATTCTTGGCCGTGCAAAACGCCTTGCTACAGTGGCCGTTTGGTTCGCTTATGTGCCGCGTTGTCATGACAGTTGACGCCATAAACCAATTCACGAGCATATTCTGCCTCACGGTGATGTCCGTGGACCGCTATCTGGCCGTGGTGCATCCGATTCGGTCCTTTTGGTGGCGGCGCCCTCGTGTGGCCAAGGCGATAAGTGCGACGGTGTGGGCCGGGTCGTTTGTGGTGGTTCTGCCCGTGGTCGTGTTTGCGGATGTCCTGAAGGATGATGGGAATTGTAGTATCGTGTGGCCGGAGCCGGCGGAGGTGTGGAAGACGTCTTTCATCGTTTACACCTGCACCGTGGGGTTCTTCTGCCCGCTGCTGGTCATCTGCCTCTGCTATCTGCTGATCGTCATCAAGGTAAAAGGCATTTATAGGGATGTTTATGTGTTGTGTTGTTGATTTTTTGTGTTTTTATGCTTTTCATTAGACAGTTTTTATAAGACATTTTGTTGAGGGACAGGGTCAGGGTCAGGGTCAGGGTAAACTTTATTGTCTTGTTAAGGAAATTTGTCTCTGGCATTGTGCTACATTTTGCTTAACCAGTAGACAACAACAATATGACACAGTAAAAACACAGTAAAACCTTGGCCTACACATTGGACAAAGCTAAAACAACAAGAACATCACACGGTAATTCTAGGACATAAAAACATTCAGACAATTTAAAGTGCGAGGAAAGTGCGAGAAAAAGTGCCTGAGTTTATTGCACACTGCTCTATTGCACGTGGTCTATTGCACGACAGAGATGAAATGGGGCTTTAACCACTACACCTGCTGATCGGCATCAAGGTAAAAGCATTTAAAATGAGATTTATGTGTTTGTGTTGTTGATTTTTTTGTGTTTTAATACTTATTTTAGACAGTTTTTGTTGAGAGACAGAGATGAAATGGGGCAAAGAGGGGAGCAGCTACGTACTGATGGTCATCAAGGTTATAATATAAGGTTTACATTTAATGACGTTTATTCTATTTATCAGAGATGAAATGGGGCAAAGAGGGGAGCAGCTACGTACTGATGGTCATCAAGGTTATAATATAAGGTTTACATTTAGTGACGTTTATTCTATTTCTTTTTTTAAGATTTTTTTTGCGTTTTTATACTTTTTATTAGACATTTTTTTTGTAGAGACAGAGATTAACCCATTGATGACTATGGCAATCTAGGATGCATGTCCTTAATGCCTGAGGGTTTTCTGAAAAATAGTAGGAATTGTCAAGTCTACCAAAACCTTAATATCTAAGCCTGTGTAGCACATAGAAACATGAAATAAAATACATTTAAAAGTTAAGGTTCACAGGTTTTATTTAAACATGCTCCCTTAGCGCTTACAAACCAACAAATATTTCTAAAAATCGTCAAAATTAGATGAATTAGAAAATTATTAAATATTGTTAATAAATAAATGCAATGTGTTGTGTGATTTTCGTCAGTAGTCTATAGTAGACCTTGATTCTGCGCACCAAACGCCACTAACTGTTCTGTCGCCGACATAGCCGGCGTATTTTTTTTAATTATTTTGTTTTATTTTTTTATTTTTTATTTTTTTGATTGACATGATTTTCGGCAAACCACACAACTTTTGGGTGGTCACGTGGTCTTAAAAAAAATCAACAAAACCCACTTCATGTGTATTTGAACCAATGACAGTGCATTCTATGCTGGGAATGCCATGAAAATTAGATAAAGTAATAATGCTGCGCGATGCAGCATCAGGCAGGAGAGCCAATGTGGCATCGCGCAGCAGCCGTCATCAATGGGTTAAATGGGTCAGGGGAATGACATGCAGAGAACGACCCGGGCTGGATTCTAACCCGGGTCTGCTGTGAAGAGGACTGAGACTCTATGGGGGAGCGCTCTAACCACTACACTACAAGTCCCTCCATCCGCCCCCCAATATTTATGTGTTTTAAAGTAGACAATGACGAACTATCAAAATGTTTATGAAACAGTGTAATTTCTCCTATGATGATGAATATCCTGTAACAGTAAACAAAACCATTAGAATGCTATTTTTGTATCGTTATTATTATTATTATTATTATTATTATTATTATTATTATTATTATTATTATTATTATTATTATTAGTATTATTATTATTATAGTAATATGTATGTGTTTTAAAGTAGCTAACAGGAACTTTTAAAATGTCTATGTAACAGTAAAGTGCACACAGTACAGGGACAAGTTGTAGATTGTATCACCAGTATTGTCCAAACATTTATCTTCAGCTTACACCCATTAGCAAAGCACATCACAGCACTTCAAGCTAAGTGACGAAAACTACAAACCCCACAAAGGCTAAACCTTCAATTTCTTTCTTAAAGACCTACTTCACCGGTTGGAATATGAAGGTGTATTGAACTCGGAGATCCTATGAAGTATAAATGTGCAAAAACAATTTAATCGGATCACCCTAGCCTGAGAAAAGGCAGAAAGAGTGTAGGATCTCCGAGTTCAATACACCTTCACATTCCAACCGGTGAAGTAGGTCTTTAAGCCAGATAATTTATATCATAGTTCCACCTTCCTTTTTTATTTAATTTATTTTTTTCTATTCATATTTATTCATTCACTTTTCTAATGTTTATTCTATACTTGATGTATTTTAATCGTGATGTATTTCATGCCCCTGTAAAGCACTTCTTCGAATGGCCTTGTGTCTGAATTGTGCTAGAGAAATAAACTGGCCTCGCCTTGCCATCCTATTCTGTTTTCATTAAATGATTTGAGTAACAGATGTTTTCCCAAGATATTTAGTTTTTTGTGTATTCAAAAATTGTTCCCTTCAATTAAAGTTGCAGTGCAGAAAAGCCCTTGGGAATGAATGAATAGCTTTGACCACAAACTGAACAAACACATTGGAACAGAAACTATTATATTTATAATTGGCCTGTGGTCCTGGAGGGCGGTTGTACTTCAGTTGGCCCTGTGTTCTCCGCCATTATTTCTGTGCAGAGATAATGTGTTTTGATTCTGTGGAAGAACAGGGAAAAGCTATCAACAAAAACACATGGGGGAAAAAAACGACTACATTTATTGTTTCACTTTCAGCATAAAGTAGTGTTGGTGCTCACAATAATGAGCCAATAGTGTTGATCTACAGTTCACTGTTGATATGTAAGTCGATAAAACATCTATACAGCCAGTATTTCAACATTAGTTTTTTTCCATCACTCTGAACCAGAAATCTCAACTTCTGAAGCACTTACATCAGCTAGACGTTTCATACTCATTCTCAGCACTATTCTGAAGGTCATTACAGAAGGATTTGGTCATGTGCTGTGTATTGTCGGATTTATGAGACATGTTCTTCTTAAAAACGTGCTGAAAATGCATTTTTAAAATACCAAAACTAGTAATTTATTTTTTTATTTTCAGTAATCAATTGGCAAAGTTTCATGATGAAAGTACACCCTCCCGGGGATCCAACCAGAGACCTCATGGTTACTGGTCGGCCCCCCTTTCCTCTAAGCCTTCCTACCACCCCCCATAGCTCTTCTAAATAACCACCAGACATGAAAACAAACAAACAATTCATTAATTTTCTTCTTCTAATTCAGAACGCTGCTGCTCGAGTCCTCACTAGCACCAAAAAAGTGGATCACATTACCCCAGTTCTGAGGTCTTTACACTGGCTCCCTGTCACTCAAAGAATTGATTTCAAAATACTGATGTTGGTTTATAAAGCACTAAATGGTTTAGCACCAAAATACATTACTGATCTGCTGATACGTTATGAACCGTCCAGAGCCCTTAGGTCGTCTGGGACAGGTTTACTTACAGTCCCCAGAGTTAGGACTAAACAAGGAGAAGCAGCTTTTAGTTTTTATGCACCAAATATCTGGAACAAACTCCCAGAAAACTTGAGGTCTGCTGCAACCCTCAGTTCTGTTAAATCGAGTCTGAAGACTTTTCTGTTTCCATTTTAACCTGTACTTTTTATTTTATTTAAATGTTTTACTTCTTTTCATTCGCTTTTAAATGTCTTCTAATGTGTTTTATGCATTGTAATCTTGCCCCTGTAAAGCACTTTGAGTGGCCTTGTGTCTGAATTGTGCTATATAAATAAACTTGCCTTGCCTTTTCTTTCACAGGTGCGGAGTGTGGGAAAGCGTGCCCAGGCCACATCGTCTCGCCGCCGGAAGTCTGAGCGTAAAATCACTCGCATGGTGGTCGTGGTGGTCGCGGTGTTCGTTCTCTGCTGGCTTCCGTTCTACGCTCTCAACATCGTCAACCTGCTCATCGTTTTACCCAGAGATTTCCGAGGGCTCTACTTCTTTGTCGTTGTGCTGTCGTACGCTAACAGCTGCGCTAACCCCATTCTCTACGGATTTCTGTCCGACAACTTCAAACGGGGATTCAGAAAAACCTTGTGCTGCTATTCGCGGCGGGTTAAAAACACCGACAGAGTTTGCACGGAGGTACTGCGACCGACAGAGGAGTGGGGTGGCTGTGGGATCGGGCTCCAAACGCTAAAACGTGAAGGAGTTATCGACGTGCAAGCGAGAAACTGCGACGAAAATCATGAAGAAAATAATGTTGAGATGAATGGAAAAGAAGGGGAGATGCAAATGAGTGACATAAGCACAAAGTCGGCACAAAATGGCGCCCACAGTGGACACACGGAGGGGCAGAAAAAGCATGTTGTCGTGAGGTGTAAGTCTGAGTGTGAGCATCGTGCTGGACAGAGTGACACACATGGAGAATTATTGGCTGAGAAAGACCCAGTGTGTGAATCTACAGAGGCAGCGTCCTCTAAGGCAAGTACAAGCAGAAACAGGAAATCACAACATGAAGAATTCCCAGATGAAAAATCTGCACCCGAGATCAGCTACCTGTAACAGATGCAGACATGTTTGAATGACATTTATTATATTCTTTTATTTATTAAGTGCAATTAAGTGTTTACAAAGGTACTAAGTGTTTCATTGGATTTCAGTATATGCCATTTTAAATTGGTCTCACATTTTGTCACACTAGGGCTGCACAATATATGGAGACTGTATTGTTATAGCGATATCAACATTTGCGGTAACACAGATATAACTTGAAATAGGTTTTGCTTAAGTGATCAAGAAATAATTAAGAATACAATTATTGTGTAGGAATGTAAATAATTCATTTAATTTAATGTATTTTTCAGTGTCTGGGGTTTAAGTTGGCAGTAAACTTTAAGCAAAAGGGAAATTAAAACTGTACATCAAAGTATTTGTTTATGTATCGCACGTGATTATTGCCATCCTACCACCCCAAAGTGTTATGCAGTAAACACAGGTATGGTGAAGACAGGCCATTATTAAGATATGTTAGTTACGAGAGAGCGAGAGAGAGAGAGAGAGAGAGAGAGAGAGAGAGCGAGAGAGAGAGAGAGAGAGAGAGAGAGAGAGAGAGAGACTGCCTTTTTTCATTTTATAAAAAACAAAATGTACATACAGTATTATAAAAATGCATTTTCATCATGTTTTTTTTAGATAATATAATGTATCGTAAACCAGTTAATTAACAACATACGAACAAATCCTTCTGTAATAACCTTCAGAATAGTGCCAAGAATGATTATGGAAAGTTTAGTGGATGTAAGTGCTTTAGAAGGTGAGATTTTTGGTTCAGAGTATTAGAAAAAAACTAATGTTGAGATACTGTCCGTTAAAGATGGTTGTATAGGAGAAATATACAGACGCAAACAGACAAGGTTTAGTCAAATAAACACCTGAATGTACATGTTGGATCTTTGATTTATACTAGTATGAAAGAGGACATGTTATGGAAGATACATAGACAACAATCTCAAAACTGTGCTTGAAAAAATATTGTTTTACCTGCCTTGTCTCGGCTTAAAATGACAAAGCGCTGATTTTACACAAAGGTTATCAAATATGGACGTGTATTTGTCCCTCGAGGGCTTCACTAACTTTGTTTACTAAATGATCTACTTCATCAAAGACCACGTTTTTGTGTGTGTGTGTGTGTGTGTGTGTGTGTGTGTGTTTTTGTATGCGTGTATGCGTGTCTGTATGTGTGTGTGTTTCTGTGTGTGTGTCTGTGTGTAATAACCAGGTACATCATTCACTAACTTTGTTTACTAAATGTTCTACTTCATCAAAGACCATGTTTTTTGTGTGTGTGTGTGTGTTTTTGTATGCGTGTCTGTATGTGCATGTGTGTGTGTGTGTGTGTGTGTGTGTGTGTGTAAAAACCAGGAACATCGTGTGCTGAAATGGCTAATGCACTCTATGAATCACAACTGAACTAATGACCCATTGGGAGATGAATTGCTTCTTTTTTCTTTACGTCATACAGAAGGTTAATTGAACTGTTTGCCAGAACTGTCTCTTATTTGGTGCTTTTGTGTTATTCACGTGTATACTGTGCAATCCCTCTTTTTTAAGATGAGTTTTTATGGCTTCATGAATTTGTATGCTTTGCTTTTATTAGACAGTTGTGGAGAGACAGAGATGAAATGGGGCAGAGAAGGGAATGACATGCAGAGAACGACCCGGGCTGGATTCTAACCCGGGTCTGCTGTGAAGAGGACTGAGACTCTATGTGCAATCGTACCTACATGCATAAAACTGGACGGAGATGTAACTTTATAGTCTAATTTCTGCAACGCAACTGTGCAATTTCTTTTTCGCAATTTTCTGTTTTATGAACAACTACTGGCTTTTGCCTTATGTGCCAATAACACATAACAATAGTGTCAGTCACCTCAATAGATTAACACAAGTTTTAAGTTTACTTTCAGTGTGAGTCATATTGGACCAGAATCGGTTGGTTGTTACAGTTTGTCTGCTCCAAGAAATGCAGCAAGTCTTAAAGGGCCAGTGTTATCAAAAAAACACACACAATCGTGTCTGTATTCAAGTATTAAAGCCTGTTAAATTACAATTAATTATATCACTTTTTTTTTTCACCTAAGAAGACAATGGGCCTGTTTCGCAGACAAGGATTAAACGTACTTCTAGACTAAATTGTACTTTCAATGGACAATCTCCATTAACAATTTCTTTCAGTCCAGCACTTGGCTTAAACCATGTCTGTGAAACTGGCCCAATGTGTATTTTTGAAGCTTAAGAGAAACACAATGGATGGGTTATTATGGTTTAAATCAGAGGATAACAGTAGCAGTGTGTTTTAAAATGTATTGTGAACTTGTAAGGTTTACAGGCATTAAGTCAATTCAGGTAAGTGGTTTAAGCCCTGTTTGCCATCTCATTTCTTATTGTTGTCTTTGACCAGGAAAGTATTGGTTTTTTTAAAGTACATACGAAAGACAAAATTAAAATAAACAACTAACATGGCGTACTCTACTTAACAGGTTTCTAAGGACATCTTTTAAACTAAAAGGCAAATGTTAAGCCGAAAATAAAAAGTCAAAAAGGTGTCATGGGGGGGCGACCTTAGCTCAGTTGGTAAGGCACCCCCCCCCCCCCGGGCTGGGCCCAGCAGCAGACTCGTGTTCGATTCCCGTCTGTGGTCGTTCTCTGCATGTCACTCCCCTCTCTGCCCCATTTCACCTCTGTCTCTCTGCACTGTCAATGAAGCATAAAATGCCAAAAAAAAATTAAAAAAGGTGTCATGAAGGTCAGTTCAGCGCTGCTATATAGTCCAGGAAAGGCTGACATATCTGTTTAAACTGTGTCTGCTTTCCCTGAGATACAAGTACTGTGTTGTGCGTTAAGATATTGTAATATGTCAGAGCTTTGGTAAAGTATTTAAGCAGATTGTAATGTAGTGAGAGTGGCCTAAATGAATGTTTACACATGATATTAGTATGTACATAATATATATTAGTATGTACATAATATATTTGATATTTAATAAAACCTGGTGTTGTATGCAAACATGTCACTTGAACTATACTGCACATACTTTGGCTGTGTTCGAAACGCCCTACTAATGTCCTACTCATACTACATTTGACGTGTACGGATCGATAGGTTACTTTTTCTACTCAACTGCCCCACAATGCATTGCGTCTCCTCAGAGGTTGCGTTCCGAATCGCATACTTTCTACTATATAGTATGTAGAAAAAAGATTTAGGATGTCCCGATTCTTGTGGCCAGATTTAGGATGGTTAGAAGTACCCGGATGTCCTACTTCATGCGGCCAAGATTGTTAGTGTTGAAAACTGCATCCTATTTGGGCGATTCTGACCCACAATCCAGTGCGCACGTGAAGTGTCGTCACATCGACGAAGCCTCCATATGAAAACAAACGGGGATGCGACGGATATAAAAGCAAGAGGCAAGATCAAGGCGCAATGTTATGATGAAACAAGAGAGTAAAGTATGTCCCAATAGTATGCCTACTGCATCCTAACTAGATTATTTTTTATCGTTGGATGTAGTATGTAGAATAGAGAAAAGAAAGAGGAGGAGATTCGGAACGCAACCAGAAGGTTCTTTATTGCCTCTTTATACTTCAGTGTAAACGGTCCAACGATCCTCGCATACACAATGGATGGTTAAGTAGACACTATGTAGTATTTACATGTTGAGTATGTAGGTGGCAGGACGTTAGTAGGCCATTTCGAATACAGCCAGTATTTATACAATGTACAATTGTATATTAGTAAATTACATTTGTGTGTAACTGTTGTCATAATGCTGTTCACCAAGAAAATACTTAAAACCAATAAAAAATTATGTTCCAATTTATTGCAAAATTATTCTTTTCACACAGATAATTTGAAATGTAACTGATGTCTGTACACTGGTTCAAATGAGGCTGTGACACAGTGGCAGTGAAAATGAAAGACCAATGATGTCCTCTAGTGGTCAAATACGAGAAGGTAAAAAATACTTCACACCATGCGTTCCAATCCCCACACTTCCCTACGATTTAGTACGCCAAAAAACAAAGATTTAGGATGTCCCAATACATGAACGTCAATTGTAGTATGCTGAAAATACATAAATGTCCCACTAACTCCAATAGCATTTTGGAGTATTCGTCTTTATTCTTGACATTTCTCGACATAATGAAAAAAAAATCTTCCTTATCTGATTTTTTTCTCTCTCCTGTCTGTGGCCCTAAAACTCTTCTGTACTTTAGTATGTAGTGTAGTAAAAAGACTAAAACTCTTCTGTACTTTAGTATGTAGTGTAGTAAAAATAAAGAGTATGTTATTTGGAACGCAGGGACTGACTCAAATGAATTCTTGAATATAGTATCAATAATTTAAATAAAAATTCCAATTTGTTACTTATTCACACGATGGGCACTTTGTATCGTCTCGCAAGTTTTGGTATAATACAGTTAAAAGAAATTCTAGATTTTTGGCCAAGAATTCGACATTTCTGTTATTGTAATAATTTCACATTTTTACACAGTTTTTTGTTAAAGACCTACTTCACCAGTGGAAATATGAAGGTGTATTAAACTCTGAGATCCTATGTAGTATACATGTGCCAACATTTTAGAAATCGGTTCATCCTAGCCTGAGAAAAGGCAGAAAGAGTGTTTTATGGTCTCACTGTCTAACCCTACATTTTCCCATGTGTGACATAACGCATGGTAACAATTAGGGTTAGGATTAATAGGACAGCTGGGCCAAGGGAAGACTGAGGGAAGAAAAACCTCATTCATTATATTATAATAGTGATTTTATAATGATAGAACGCCGGTTCCGTATGGGTGAAGTATTCCTTTAACTAATTGATGGATTGACTGATGAGTGTGTCTTCACTCTGGAACAGTGTCTGTGATCCACTTCAGGTAAGGCGGGTTTCCCTGGTCGATGGGCAAACTGATCACCTCTGCCACCTCATAGGGATGGTGAGAGCTGGAGGGAGATACAAGGAACAGAGATGAGTTTGTGTGTGTGTGTGTGTGTGTGTGTGTGTGTGTGGGTGGGCGTGTGCGTGTGTGTGTGTGTGTGTGAGTGAGTGAGTGAGTGAGTGAGTGAGTGAGTGAGTGAGTGAGTGAGTGAGTGAGAGAGTGAGTGAGTGAGTGAGTGAGTGAGTGAGTGAGTGTGTGTGTGAGTGAGTGAGTGAGAGAGTGAGTGAGTGAGTGTGTGAGTGAGTGAGTGAGTGAGTGAGTGAGTGAGTGAGTGAGTGAGTGAGTGAGTGAGTGAACTGGATAGATATATTAGTTAGAGGACAATGAAGAGTTGCAGGCTGGAATACACACAGTGCATTTGAAATATTTATTTTCTGTGAAAAATTATAAAAAAATAAGGAGGGGATAGGACCAGAGCAGTTTGTAACTTCTTCCTATCCCTTTTGAACATGAACTATACAGGTGAAACTCGAACAATTAGATTAAATTTTGCACGATATTCTAATTTTTCGAGTTTCATCTGTATATGAGTTATGTTTTTGTTGCTTAGTATCCTGAGGATCACATTTGTTTGTTTACATTTTTTTTTATTTCCTTTTTTACTGCTCATTCATTTTATTTAGTTTTATTATTTTTTTAAAAAGACTATATATATATTTTTTTTTATTTTATTAAAAAACTAGACATGCACTGATCTGCTATTTAATTTACATCTTTATTTCATTTTTTACAACATATTAGTGTCCAAAGTTTTTACAGAACAGATTTTGGAAACAGCCCTTTTTCATTTTTATAACTACTATAGTCGGGCATTATTTGATGAGCAGCCATATCTGACCCAACAGCAGCAAATATTCGGGGCATTTTTTCTGTCCTGTGTGTAAAACCGAAACTTACCGGACGTATTCAGAAAGCGCGGGCACCTTGGAACTTCTTGTTTTGATCATCTAAACCACAGAGAGACATGATGTGAGTGGGGAGATTTCCCCAAAACTATTCAGAAAAAAAACTATCAATGCCATTTAATAAAGTAATCAGTAAAATACCCAAAAAAATACTCATGTCTAAGTGCGATATTGTAGCAACAGTTCTACCTGTAGCGCTGGGTATGTTTATTTTCCTGTTTTATGATAAGGACTAAAAAATAGAATAAATAAAAATATTAAATTAGAAATATTAAAATGCTTAGTCAACACTCACCAGAAGCACCTCACTGTCCTCCTCTATCTTTCCCTGCCATTCATATCTGGAGGAGCAAAGACAAATGCATAAATAAATGACCAATTCATAACAGAAGTATTTCAAATAATACCTGAGAAAAGACAAGCTGTAAGGGTTGAAATCACACGTAGATCAGTCTAATAAAACAAGTAAAGTAGACAATTTCTAAACGTACACAGATGTGATGGCTGGGATGATGTTGACGCAGGCAGCGAGCTTCTTTTCCACAATGCCCCTGTGAGACAGAAATAAAATACATTTACAATATGAATATGCATTGGAAAAAAAATTCAAATCAACACTTACTTCATCCTGTATTCCATAATAAAGTGATTGAGAGCTTTTATTAACCGGGAAAATTAATTAACTTTAAGAACATTGATTTCAAGGAAGAAAGCAATTCACTTCACACAATAACTTTAATCAGTGTTGGAACCAGGAAAATTAAAAAAACATGGTTCCATTTCTTTAATTTTGGACTTAGCAGCATTTAACGTGATTCATTAATTTGATTAATTTGATGTTTTAATTTATTCTGCAGCGTATTCCATGTGGAGGAGAACACAAAAGCCCTTTTTCCCCTGTCCTATGTTGACATTTGGGACAGAAAGCATAAAAGTAATCTTAAAAAATAGATTAAACTTAAGAGTATATAGCGCTTTTCAAAAATTGAAAGTCGCTTTACAGAGCAAAGAACGAACAACAAACAGACACTTATGCACACATTGATTTTTATTATGTTTTTTTTTCAATACTTTATTGACACAGTTATGAACACAGACAAACAGTAGCAGAACAATATCTTCTGTACACCTCCTGAGTGTACAATATCAAATAAACAAACAATACACACACACACAGACAGACACACACACACACACACACACACAGACAGACAGACACACTCACACAGACACACACACACAGACACACACAAACACACACACACTCTCTCTCTCTCTCTCACACACACACACACTATGTTCAAAATACACAAGAGAATGCAAACAGTATGTTGATTCCCTCACCTGGCCAGCTCTTTAGCCAAACAACCTCACAGACAGACAGACACACACACACACACACACACATCCACATACACACACACACCCACACACACACACACACACTCACCTGGCCAGCTCTTTAGCCACGGTGTCATTGGGACAGGTGACGAAGGCGGTGGAGTGAGTTCCAGACACGTAGCTCTCTGACGCCATGACGGAAAACGCCCGAAGACCAACGGAGCGAAACACAGGGAGCGAGAGAGAGAGCATACAACCAGCCAGGAGGACTGCCTGGGAGGGGGGGACGGGGAGGGGGCAGAGAGGGGGGGAAGAGGGGGGAGAGAGAGGGGGGGGCAGGGGGAGAGAGAGAGAGAGAGAGAGAGAGGGAGGGGGGAGACAGACAGACAGACAGACAGACAGACAGACACGTAGACAGACAGACACAGAGAGATTGATACAGAGAGAGAGAGAGAGAGAGAGAGAGATGGGGAGGGGCAGACAGAGATAGACACAGAGAGAGGGAGACAGACAGACAGACATACACCGAGAGAGGGAAAGAGAGAGGGGGAGGGGCAGACAGACAGAAAGACAGACACAGAGAGATAGACACAGAGAGAGGGAGAGATAGAGGGAGAGAGACAGACAGACAGACAGAGAGATTGATACAGAGAGAGAGAGAGAGGAGGGGACAGAAAGAGACACACACACATGTATATTTTCAATTATACATAGATTAAGATAAAAAAAACTTTTATGTAGGCCTATAACAAATAATCTTCTTAAGTATTTGAGAAATATTCAAAAATGTTCTTGTTTGTTGCCAATTTAGAGACAGAGTACACACACACACACACACACACACACACACACACACACACACACACACACACACACTCACCACAACCAAAGCTTTCAAGGATGCGCCTGGCAGTGATTCTACACCCGGAAGTCCAAAGCGCATCGCCTGAGAGTGTCAAACACAGAAAGAAATTTCACAAGACAAAAATATTCACAATCACACTCATGCTGCAAAGTTTAAAAAGGTTTGAAAACTGCTACAGGCTTCCCCCAGCTTAAAGGTGCAGTGTGTAGAATTTGGGGTTTTATTTCCTAGCAGATTTTGTAGAAAGTAATTATAATATCCATAAGTACATTTAATTTAGTGCATAATAGCTGAAAACAATGTTTAGAATTATTATTTTTTCCCTTAGAAAGGGTCTCATATATGTCCATATGTCTGCATATTTTGGACCAAGGCCTAGTGCCGCCATCTTGAAAGTGTCATAGTTGGAATGTCACCAGGTGCATTGCTTAAAATTTAGAATTGTTCTTGTCCTTGAAGGCCACTGTAGCTTCTGTTATTATTCAAAAGGGTTGGGGTTACCCATGGAGTGTTGCATTCTATTCTTTGTAGAACTTTCTTGATGATGTCATATTACACACTGCACCTTTAAATGTGCAGTGTGTAATATATATATATAACACTGTCAACAGTTTTGGGTTAAGGACAAGGTAGGACAAGGCAAGTTTATTTTTATAGCATGTACTTTTTTCAATGTCATTCTCTCCACATGAAGACGTAGAAAATGCATTTCCTGCTGAAAATGCGTGTGAATGCTGAAAAAAGCTGACGCTAAACTGGATAGCTGAGTATGAAGATTTAAAAAAAGTGTTCTTTAGTATGAAAGGAGTTGAATATATAGAAGTTTGAATGCGATTTATTGCTGAAATTATGAATAAGTTGAAAGACATGGATAAAAAACTTAAAACATGACTTATTTTGACTGGAGAAAACATGGGAAGACTTACTACGCATGTTGAAATATATATATATTTTTCTATTTGATAGGGTTATGTCATTTTATCTCAGGACAGCCAAATATATATACGGGTGAAACTGGAAAAATTTGAATATCATGCAAAAGTTCATTTATTTCAGTAATTCAACTTAAAAGGAGAAACTAATATATTATATAGACTCATTACATGCAAAGTGAGATATTTCAAGCCTTTATTTGTTATAATTGTGATTATTATGGCTCACAGCTTATGAAAACCCCATAGTCAAAATCTCAGAAAATTTGAATATTACATGAAATCAATAAAAAAAGGGATTTTTGATACAGAAATGTCGGCCCTCTATAAAGTATAATCATCCACATGTACTCAGTACTTGGTTTGAGCTCCTTTTGCATGAATTCTTGCCTCAATTCCAATTCATTTTCCATGATATTCTAATAATACGAGTTTCACCTGTACCAAGTTATTGAATGTGAAGTGAATACACTGCTACACAGTATGCACATATATGCATTAGCTTGTTTTACTCTCACCCTATCCACACAAGTGAAAATACAGGATATTGATTGATCGCTTGATTTAATATGACGGAGGAAGATTAGCGTCAAAGATTTCAGCGTCCTATGTCTGCAGATGTGTTAGCTTGTAGCATGTTTGCGCCATATAGCCTTGAGTTGTCACCTATTTAACAACTATAACGGACGGTAAAACACCGCACACTCTTACGCATAGCAACACTGCAACACACACTCGCTCCTAATGCAAGATACTGTGGTGAAAACGAGCAGAGAACAGTAGATATGTGTGTGTGTGCGTGAGTTGTGTTTAGTTACCTGACAGCTTCAGAGATATAAGCCCAACCAACCCAA
>CASHTC010000244.1:620026-627526 GCA_949357725.1 Hyperoplus immaculatus
ATTGCCAACACCTGCTACTACCTTTAAAGGTGCAGTGTGTAATATGACATTATCAAGAAAGTTCTAGAAAGTTCTAGAATGCAACGCTCCCTGGGTAACCCCACCCCTTTGAATAATAACAGAAGCTACAGTGGCCTTCAAGGACAAGAACAATTCTAAATTTTAAACAATGCTCCTGATGACATTCCAACTATGACACTTTCAAGATGGCGGCACTAGGCCTTGGTCCAAAATATGCAGAAATATGGACATATATGAGATCCTTTCTAAGGGAAAAATAAATAATTCAAAACATTTTTTTCAGCTATTATGCACTAAATTAAATGTACTTATGGATATTATAATTACTTTCTACAAAATCTGCTAGGAAATAAAACCACAAATTCTACACACTGCAGGTTTAAGGGCAAACTCAAAACCTGCCTTTTTAGTCAGGCTTTTTAATCACAGAACTTATTTGTTTTATCTTTTAGATTAAACAGCCTACTGTTTTTATCCATCTTGTATAGCCTATTGTATCTTTATGTGTAGTCTGCTTTTATTTTCTATATATTTTTTCTCTTCTATGTATTAGTTCTAATGATTGTTTTTGCGTGTATGAATATATCTTGGTGTGTCGTGGGAGGGGGGTGGGGGTGGCAGGTTGTTTTAAGCGCTTCATTGTTACGGTGACGACAGGCAGACAGGACAGGCAAGCAGGACCCAAATGCAGAAAGTTTCAAGTGAGGGTAATTTATTGTCCAACTCCAGAAACGCAAAAAGGCACAAAGGTACATGGAACATACAGGGACAGACTCACCAACAGGTACAACGCTCGGACCGGGAACAAAGAAACACTGGGAGTTATATACACACACACACAAGACAGGGTAGACAACGAGGGACAGGTGAAACACATTAGGGAAGGGAGCAGTAATCACACAGGAGGGAAGCTTGACAGGACATGGGGAGGAACAAGACAGACGTACCAAAATAAAACAGGAAACACGAAAACAAGACAAGACAAAGACAGACCATGACATTTGTGTTACATTTACCTGTACGAAAAGTGCTCTATAAATAAAGTTTGATTGCTTGATTGACATAATTATTGCCTATATATGGCAAATAAAGCCTCTACAATCATGAATTCCAGTGGCGGTGGTGACAGCATCAATATCATGTTCTCATCTGCGAGAGGCGCGGGGGCCGAAATGAAACATATGACAAGACGAACACACAGAGCACGGACCGCTGACTTTAACAGCCTTTACAACCCATCTATATCTTAGGAACCCATCCGAGCCCTTAATAGCCTGGTCAGGTGTATTTCACACACACACACACACACACACACACACACACACACGCGCAGGCACGCAAGCAGGCACACACACACGCAGGCACGCAGGCAGGCACACACACACACACACACACACACACACACACACACACACACACAGGCACGCAGGCACGCAGGCAGGCACACACACACACACACGGGGGGGGGGGGGGGAACATATGGGACACAAGTGATGAAAGGTGTTGAGCAGTGTATGTGTGTGCGTGTGTGTGCGTACGTGCGTGTGTCTGTGTGTGTATGTATGTATGTATGTGTGTGTGTGTGTGTGTGTGCGTCTGTCTGTATGTGTGTGTGTGTGTGTGTGTCTCATATCCCCCACACCAGGAAATTAAAGAAACACGTCAGTATGTTGGAAAACAATATCTGGATGTTGATAATAACGTTGAGACATTATTGATCCGATCTGTTTGATTCGCCCTGTCTTCGTCGATTCAAATCTCTATCCCAACTGCCATTTTCTCCCCAAATCCTCCACCCCAGCTTTAATTGTTAACGGTGCAGAGTGTAATATGACATCATCAAGTGGTACAATTCTAGATATAAGAGACCCTTTCTAAAGGACAACTGTTCCATTCTGTGCTTGTGTAGAGCTGATGCCATTCCAACTATGACGCTTCCAAAATGGCGGCGCTCATGCATTGGTCCATGGTATGGAGAAATACGGAGAGCATTCTTTGCACTGATGGTCTCGTTTTGCTGCGACATGTCATTTATGATCATCAGAGGAAAAAGTAGACTGTTTCAGAAATATTTTTAAAGTTCCTCGTATAGCACCTTTAATATTGTGTTCTACTTGTTGATTACGATTTATTTTTATATGTTTTGCAGTGTGCTTATTTTTGGCTTCCGTACCGTGTTAGACACCGAAAAAATGAAAAACAGAAAAGGAAAATTTAAATTCTGTGTTCTACATTTGACTTGTTGAAAGGGACATTTTTTGCAGTGCGCTTGTTTTTGCGTAAAGTGCTGCTGTGCTGCTGCTGCACACGGAACATCTCTCTCTCTCCCTCTCTCTCTCTCTGTATCTCTCACACTTTCTCTCTCTCCCACTGTATATCTCTCTCCCTCTCTCTCTGTAGCTCTCTCTCCCACTGTATATCTCTCTCCCTCTCTCTCTGTAGCTCTCTCTCCCACTGTATATCTCTCTCCCTCTCTCTCTGTAGCTCTCTCTCCCTCCCTCTCTCTCTCTCTCTCTCTCTCTCTCTCTCTCTCTCTCTCTCTCTCTCTCTCTCTCTCTCTCTCTCCATATCTCCCTCTCGCTCTCTCTAGTTCTTTCGATTTTTTTTCCTCCTCTGCCTCTAACCATCATCCACCCACCACCCCCTCCTCTTCCTCCTTCTCATCTCTCTCTCTCTCTTCTCTCTCGCTCCACTTCTATCTCTCCGCTCTGTGAAGACGACAAAACGAAGCAACCAAACCAAAGGAATTGACGCGTCTCGGTCGGCTTGACATATTTTCTAATTTTTTCTACATTTTTGGGGGGCGCGCACACAAACCTCTCCCCTAACCACACGCCTGACACAAAACATTATTGCTTTTTGCACATGGTTTTTCTGTGAGGACACTAGTGTTGTGTGTGTGTGTGTGTAGGCTCTGTGTGTGTGTACGCCCGCTATGCTGCCGTGATCAAACCGTGTAGGATCGCTCTGTGGATGTAAAAAAAAAAAAGAAAAAAGAAAAGAAAAAGAGAACCGGCTCTTAAAACGCCCAGGGGGAAATCTTCGTTCATCCATCCGCCTCCTGAGCACTGATGTTCGGCCTTTTCGCCTGGATGCGCCCCTCTCTACCACCGTCGCTCCAACTAGCGCTGCCTGTACCAGCACCATCATCATCAACCCCCTGCTATAGCCGATTCCCACTGTCGCCGGAGAAAGGTCTAGGGACCACATATGGAAACTGGGGATCGCAATTTTAGGAAAAAGGGAAAACCATACGCAGGCTTCCGTTTGATATTTTTTTCGTATTAATTTTTTTTTTTCCAATTTTTTTTGGCTTGATGTTTTTTTTTTTCATTTGAAGAGAGAGAGAGAGAGTGAGGGGTTGATCGTCCCTGGTTGGTTTATTTATTTCCCTTCATCATCGCCTTAAGTCTTAAAGGAATGGCTGTGTTTCATGGATTCAGTCATGGTACCATTGGATGATAATTTGGCATTTATATTTATAGCTGTCAGTCCTTGATTTGGAAAAGGGGGAGCGCTTGATTCTGCTGGTTTGAAATTATTTCTCTCTCATTCCTTTTCAGCACATTCAGTTCTTTCTTTCTTTCTTTATTATTTTTCCTTCCAACCTATTCTTGGCCCTGCCTTGTCTGTCTTGCCTTGCCTTCCCATCAACCCTAAACCTACAGAAATATGTTAAGATATCCCTTTTCCTTTACAAATGCTTGACATAAGCCTAGACAATTCACAGATCCATTTGGTTATAACATCAAATAAGGTAGTCAGTTCTTAAAAACAGTTCTTGCCTCATCAGTCTATTCTGAGGCCATTTTAAAAAAAAATCAGGCCGCCCAACTGTGCTAGTCTTAACCACCCTCCACCCCCACACCACATCCCTTTTCAGTATGAATTAATTCACGCTGTGTGCATGCGTGTGTTCGTCCATGTACAGGTGTGTGTGTGTGTGTGTGTGAGGGAAAGTTTGGCTGCGTGAGCGACTGAGTGTGTGTGTGTCAGTGTGTGTGTTTGAATGACAGTGTAGGCAGTGATTTGACAGCCTATATACTGTGCGTTAGGGAGGACAAATCAAGCGCTATATTTACATTCATGCCAACACCGTTTTAAGCTGAGTATTGTAACACATGTAACTGCTTTACTCAGCTTCGGAAAGACACATTCAGGGCAAGTCAGACAAGAGCGAAATCCTACACCTTCTAATTTCTGTCTTGTGATTTTAGTTATCTTGATTTTGGCTTTCCAACTTCCAACAGTAAGAAGTAGGCCTATACTTCCCAGACCAGTATTTGTGTGTAGGGAATCTGCTAGAACAAGCTAGAGGAGTTTTTTTTTAGGTTATTAGGCATTTTAGTTTCAAGAGTAACTGCCACTTGAAGACTAGAGAATTTTTTTTTGAAAAATCTCTGTTGCTAAGGAGTTTTTGTCAAAGTCAACTGATAATCATTGACCCTTCTGTTGGGTCAACACAGCCACCAAAACCCACCACCAAAAACCTTTCAGCTTCCATTTTACTTTTCGCTTATTTCCGAGCAACTGACACAAGGACAATAGATATTTTGAAAGCCTCTGTTGCAGTGTTGCTAAGGGTACTATCAAACTTGCCAAAACCAGTTTAACCCTTGTTTTGGTCTAAACAGCCATCCATCCATCCATCCATCCAACCACCAGACCCACCTTAGCTTCCATTTTACTTTTCGCTTATTTCCGAGCAACTGACACTCGAGGACTAGAGCATTTTTTGAACCCCTCTGTTGCTAAGGAGTTGCTTTCAAACTCGTCAAAGTCTCTATCTCTTGACCCTTTCTGTTGGTCTAAAAAATCCACCCAATCCAAACCCCAAACCCCCAAACCCCCAAACCCCTTACCATCCATTTTACTATTCAATTATTTCAATTATTTCAGGTCAACAACTGCCACTTGAGGAGCAGAGCATTTTTCGAAATACCCTCTGTTGCTAAGGAGTTTTTGTCTTTGCCCAAACAAAACTTGAACAAAACGAAAACTTGCCAAAATCAGTGGTACCGTTTGTATTAGGCTAGAACAGCCACCCATCCACCCATCCACCCATCCACCCATCCACTTCCCCCTAACCCTTTCAACCTCCCATCTTTACTTTTCCCTGTATTAGTCGCCCCTCTATTGCTAGAGAATTTTGTGGGACTCTTCCTTTTTTTTCAGATAACTTCAAACAAAACAAAAACTTTCCAAAATCAGTGGGACCTTTTTTGGGGAGGCTAAACTAGCCACCCATCAACCCATCCTATCCTAACCCTTCAACTTTCAAATTTTTTTCTCTTTATTAATCGGCCCCCCACCCAAAAACCAACCATACGATTTCCCCCGAGCTCGCGTAATTCCCCCGCCCCCCTCCCGGCAACACCACCACCACCCCCCTACCACCAAAACCAAAACCCAAACCACCCAAACGTGCGCCCGCTTTCCGGCGAACTGGCGTGGCGTCGCAAACTACGTAACATCTACTATCTGTACATCCAGCGGCGCAAAGCGGCAGGAGGCGGGGGGGGCTTCCCTCTGGTGGAATGCGGTGACAGCATGGGGGTTTACGTCGACCGCGGTGTTCAAATGCTCCTCACTACGGTGGGGGCATTCGCCGCTTTCAGCCTGATGACGATCGCCGTGGGAACAGACTACTGGCTGTACTCGCGAGGCGTCTGTAAAGCCAAGAGCACCAACGAGAACGAGACCACCAAGAAAAACGAAGAGGTGATGACCCACTCGGGACTGTGGAGGACCTGCTGTTTGGAAGGTAAGACATGCAGTATCTGTCTGTCTGTCTGTCTGTCTGTCTGTACGTCTGTCTGTCTGTCTGTCTGTCTGTATGTCTATCTGTCTATCTATCTTGAAGGTGAGCCCCACTCTATATAACTAACACACATATACGCTATCTATCTATCTATCTATCTATCTATCTATCTATCTATCTATCTATCTATCTATCTATCTATCTATCTATCTATCTATCTATCTATCTATCTATCTATCTATCTATCCATCTGGAAGGTGAGCCCCATATATGTACTTGAGAAGCCGTATATGTGTATACACGCACATATACACCAACAAACACTCACTCAGGCACACAGAGAGATCGATACAGACATGCCCACACTCACACACACACACACACACACACACACACACACACACACACACACACACACACACACACACACATACACGTTCCAGCATTTGCACTCACATGCCCACACTGTTCTGTATGTGCATCCATTTCCATAAATGCAAGCACATGATGTCCTTAACCTACACACACACCTTCTATCCATCCATCCATCCATCCATCCATCCATCCATCCATCCATCCATCCATCCATCCATCTATCTATCTATCTATCTATCTATCTATCTATCTATCTATCTATCTATCTATCTATCTATCTATCTATCTATCTATCTATCTATCTATCTATCTATCTATCTGCAGCTTATTCCTTACCAGCTGATTTGGATGAAACTTCCACCAACTGGGTTTTGGTTGCTTTCTTCTTCTACACATAATTTGTCGGTTGTTTTCATGTCGGTCTGTCGTGGCCGATGTGCCGATTTGCCTTTCTTTTCTTTTTTTTTAAGATTATTTTTTGTAATTTTTCCTTTATTAGACAATTTGTAGAGACAGAGATGAAATGGGGCAGAGAGGGGAATGACATGCAGAAAACGACCCGGGCTGGATTCTAACCCGGGTCTGCTGTGAAGAGGACTGAGTCTCTATGGGGGGACTTTAACCACTGCACCCCAAAGGACACTCATGGTCCAACAGTGTATACAGCTGACTCACTTAGCCACAAGTCCTGCTATACGCCAATAGCTGTTGTGGTTTTCTAATTTATTATTTTTTTTTAACCTTTATTTATACAGGTAAATCCCATTGAGACCGAAGACTCTTTTTCAAGGGAGACCTGTTCCCATTCCCACGTTACCATTCACACACACATAGCAGGCTAACTATCGAACATTCACACGAGGCAAGGTGGGTGAAGTGTCTTGCCCAAGGACACAACAACCATGACACAAGTGGCAGGGCGGGGATCGAACCTCCAACCCTTTGATCATCAGCCGACCCGCTCTACCAGCTGAGCCACAGTCGCCCCCAATCCTAATCCTTTGAAAGAAGAAATTGGAAAAAAATTGGTCATTTAAGTCATTTAAATTGGTCATTTCAGTTACTTGTCAATCGTCATTCGAAATTTGTCTTTTCTCATCTCCCCTCTCAAGTCCCCACACTCCAGAGGGGGTCAGAGCGCAGGGTCAGCCATAGTACAGCGCCCCTGGAGCAGTTTTGGGGTTAAGTGTCTTGCTCAAGGACACAATGGTAGAGATGGTGGGGGCACCGTAGATGTAATAGCAGCCACCACTTGTTTTGATGTAGTGAATCTGGGTCTCAATGCGGCAGTATGTGACTTTGGCCTACATACGATATCCTTCAAGACATTGTTGAAACTTCAT
>CASHTC010000244.1:632526-640026 GCA_949357725.1 Hyperoplus immaculatus
AGTATACATGTTGGGTATATAGGAGGGAGGACGTTAGTAGGGCTTTTAGTATGTAGTATATACATGTTGAGTATGTAGGAGGGAGGACGTTAGTAGGGCTTTTAGTATGTAGTATATACATGTTGAGTATGTAGGAGGGAGGACGTTAGTAGGGCTTTTACAACACTGCAAGGGTGTAAAAAGTAAAGCCACTTATAAGCATAGCACATGGAGTGAAATTCGTTGGTAAATTTGACACAATTTAAAAAAAATAGGATCAAAGTTCTATAAAGTAATTTTTTGTGTACTTACACACAAAACAAAATATGTTAATTGTTTTTTTTCATTAGTCTCTAGGAGAATAGTGTGTTGGTATGGCAACAGATTGACAGTTATGTTGACCTGTCACTCACTGCTATTACAGTATCAACAACAGCCCGCCCACACTGCGCTACGGGAAGCTAACTGTTTCCCAGCATCAGCACACAGCCAGTAACAGTACAATAACTGTTTATTGCCTTAGCCAGCGCTCCTCATTCTTACATCAAAAAAAGTGTGTTAAATTATTATTGTAGTGTTATTTAGGAAGGGTATGTGGGTGATATAATACATGTATCTTTTTTGCACTTATACACAGACAATATGTATACATGATATCACCACTAACCCTTTGTTTAATGAAAAATACTACGTCAGACAGTATCGGAATCAGATCGGAACTGAAAAAATAGTGGACAGTTGCATCGAGCGTAAATTACTTGTATCGAAGAACAAACACACACACACACACACACACACACAGACAGACAGACAGACAGACAGACAGACACAAACACACTCACACACACACACCACACACACACACACACACACACACACACACACACACACACACACACACACACACACACACACACACACACACACACACACACACACACACACAGACAGACAGACATGCACAGACAGACAGACAAACACAAACACACACACACACACACACACACACACACACACACACACACACACACACACACACACACACACACACACACACACACGTCCATCTAGCAGCTATCTAGCCCGTTCCAGCTTGAGAATCACTGTGTGTGCCTGTCACTGTTGACGGATGGTCGGTGGCCCAGCTGTGGAGTCTTTAGCTCCAGAGATCCACCCTGTCGATGATGGATCTTACCCAGGGAAAGTGCCTCGTTCCTGGGCACAGACTGGCGCTGTCCTGGGGGGGAACCGGCCTTGACAGGTGGAGCTCAGCACGCTCCTAAATGCAGCGATTAATCTCCATCACGGCGGGTTTGAAAGCAAGAGAGGTGTGTGTGTGTGTGTGTGTGTGTGTGTGTGTGTGTGTGTGTGTGTGTGTGTGTGTGTGAGACGGCAGATATGTTTCTGGGTAGGAGGTGTGTGTGTGTGTGTGTGTGTGTGTGTGTATGTGTGTGTGTGTGTGTGTGCGTCTGTCTTTAATGCACTTTGCAATAAAGAATCATGTCCCTCGTCAATTCAAATAATGAAACATGTAATCTTACATTTAATAGCAGGTATGTTTTTATAGTCTGGCCCACATAGTGCACATAATATTTACGATATAATATTATCACACATTGGTGGTTAAAACCTTCTATTAGCTAATGAATGTAGTAATTCAACATTCAATTTACAGCAGTTCTCCTCGCTTTCTGGCATGGCAGCAGTGCAGTAACTATGGCAATTGCAGTGTTCTGTTGGCAACACAAGGCCAACTGTCAAGGAGGCATCAATAGCCTCTCAATCAAAGATGCTGTTTACGAGCACTAGAACACACACACTCACACACACACACACACACACACACACATGGGACTGACACACACACACACACACTGGCGCACCTAGGACGGACAAACTCACTTGGGACTGACAAACACTCACACACACACACACACAACACACACACACATGGGACTGACTGACACACACACACACTGGTGCACCAAGGACGGACACACTCACTTGGGACTGACAAACACACACACACACACACACACACGCACACACACACACACACACGCACACACACACACACACACACACGCACATGGGACTGACAAACACACACACACACACACAAACACACACACATGGGACTGACAAACACACACACACACTGGTGCACCTAGGACGGACACACTCACTTGGGACTGACAAACACACACACACACACACACACATACACACACAAACACACACGCATCAATCTCACATACACTGAAACAAACACACTGGCACACCTGGGACTGGCTGACACACACACACACACACACACACACACACACACACACACACACACACACACACACACACATCTGGGAATGACACACGCCTTTACACACAGTGGGGGGGACATCAATCTCCCTCTCTCACACACACATACGAACACACACAGACATCTGGGACTGACACAGACTTCTGGGGGGGGGACTTCAATCGCACAAGGACACACACACACACACAGACACACACACACACACACACACACACATCACACAGGTAGAGACAGGTGTAAAAGCAATACGTGTAAACACAACATGTATCGCATTGTTGTTTATCACTATGAATTATATATACATATTAAAAAAACCAAAGCATGTTCTATTATTAACACACACACACACACACACACACACACACACACACACATACACAGACACACACATACACACATACACACACACACACACACACACACACACACACACACAGACACACACACACACACAGTTTTGTGCATTTTAGCAACAACGATTGAGCGCTGACTAAATGCTGGAGGCAGCTCTTGAAAACAAAACATATTTAATAAAATCTTTCCGTGATGCTGGAATGAAAAATGTTATGGGTTGCAACAATATTAAATGTGATGAAAATCTGGTGTTTATACACAGCCTAGGCTCTGTAAATGCTAGCCTGTTACGAAAAAATTCACCCCCCTCAGTGTTGTCATGGAGATATGACCTAAACATACAGACTAGAGGTTTAATAAGACTATGAAAACGGCATATTTATCTATCTATCTATCTATCTATCTATCTATCTATCTATCTATCTATCTATCTATCTATCTATCTATCTATCTATCTATCTATCTATCTATCTATCTATCTATCTATCCATCCATCCATCCATCCACCCACCCACCCACCCATCCATCCATCCATCCATCCATCCATCCATCCAGATTTTATTTTATCCATTGCATCTCCAGCACTGTTGTCAAATATCTGCCACACAACAAACTTTGTGTATTTATTTATTAGTGTTTTAAGTTGGATTTATACTAGAGGAAAAAGTCACAAGAATATGTATTTGGAGTTTGTTGGTATCTGTTCATGAATGTGTGTGTGTGTGTGTGTGTGTGTGTGTGTGTGTGTGTGTGTGTGTGTGTGTATGTGTGTGTTTGTGTGTCTGTGTGTGTGTGTGTGCTTGCGTGTTTGTGGCAGCGTATCTGACTCTCTAATGCATCCACCAGTAATCAATTGGCTAATGTATCACATACCGGCGAGTGCGCCTGGGAACAAACACACACACACACACACACAAACACACACTCACACACACACACACACACACACACACACACACACACACACACACACACACACACACACTCACACACACACACACACACACACACACTTTGTTTATGACACAGTTTTCATGACTCATGTAGCTTACAGATGACGACATTGTAACTCCGTCAATTCGACCATATGTTACTACCAAGACAAACTCGCTAATGGACCAGCATCTGTGTGTGTGTGTGTGTGTGTGTGTGTGTGTGTGTGTGTGTGTGTGTGTGTGTGTGTGTGTGTGTGTGTGTGTGTGTGTGTGTGTAAGAGTAAAGGGCTCGTAAATCTATGCATTTCTGTACAACAGTGTCCATCAACAGAGAAGGAAACATACTGTATACCTCTCTCTCTCCCTCTCTCGCTCTCGCTCTCTCTCTCTCTCTCGCTCTCTCTCTCTCTCTCTCTCTCTCTCTCTCTCTCTCCCTCTCTCGCTCTCTCTCTCTCTCGCTCTCTCTCTCTCTCCCTCTCTCACACACACACACACACACACACACACACACACACACACAGTCACGTTTGTACGACTGTAGTTGTGAGGACACCCATTGACATAATGCATTCCCTAGCCCCTTACCCTAACCCTAACCATCAGAACTAAATGCCTAATCCCAACCCTTACACTCACCCTAACATAAACCTAATTCATACCTGAACCTTAAAACCTAGTGTTAACCCTCAAACAGCCCTTTAAAGGCCTGTCCTTAAAACCTAGTGTTAACCCTCAAACAGCCCTTTAAAGGCATGTCCTTAAAACCTAGTGTTAACCCTCAAACAGCCCTTTAAGGGCCTGTCCCAAAGTGAGAACCGGACAAAATGTCCTCACTTTCCAAACATGTCCTCACTGCAATGGTCAAAAGCTACAGGAGTCCCCACAAAGATACCTGTGCAAGTACATATACACACACACACACACACACACACACACACACACACACACACAACCACACTCACACACACACACATACGGCCACACACACACACACACATACACTCACTGGTCATTCCCTTTGGCTCTCGATGTACAGTATCTCACAAAAGTGAGTACACCCCTAACATTTCTTCAAATATTTCATTATATCTTTCCATGCGACAACACTGAATAAATGACACTTTGATACAATGTCAAGTAGTCAGTGTACAGCTTGTATAACAGTGTAAATTTACTGTCCCCTCAAAATAACTCGACACACAGCCATTAATGTCTAAACTGCTGGCAACAAAAGTGAGTACACCCCTAAGAAAAAATGTCCAAATTGGGCCCAAAGTGTCAATATTTTGTTTTGCCATCATTATTTTCTAGCACTGCCTTAACCCTCTTGGGCATGTAGTTCACTAGAGCTTCACAGGTTGCAACTGGAACCCTCTTCTACCCATTCATGACGACATCAAGGAGCTGGTGGATATTAGAGTCCTTGCGCTCCTCCATCTCCCGTTTTAGGATGCCCCAAAGATGCTCAATAGGGTTTAAGACTGGAGACATGCTTGGCCAGTCCATAACCTTTACCCTCAGCTTCTTTAACAAGCCAGTGGTCGTTCGGAGGGGTGTTTGGGGTCGTTATCATGTTGCAGTACTGCCCTGCGGCCCAGTTTATGAAGGGAGGGGATCATGCTCTGCTTCAGTATGTCACAGTACATGTTAGAATTCAATGAACTGTAGATCCCCAGTGCTGGCAGCACTCATGCAGCCCCAGACCATGACACTCCAACCACCATGCTTGACTCTAGGCAAGACACACTTGTCTTTGTACTCCTCACCTGGTTGCCGCTCCACACTCTTAACACCATCTGAACCAAATAAATGTATTTTGGTCTCATCAGACCACAGGACATGGTTGCAGTAATCCATGTCCGTAGTCTGTTTGTCTTCAGCAAACTTTTTGTGGGGTTTCTTGTGCATCATCTTTAGAATAGGCTTCCTTCTGGGATGACAACCATGCAGACCAGTATGATGCAGAGTGCGGCGTATGGTCTGAGCACTGACAGGTTGACCCCCCACCCCTTCAAGCCCTTCAGCAATGCTGGCAGCACTCATACGTCTATTTTCCAAAGCCAACCTCTGTGTACGACGCTGACCATGTGCACTCAACCTTCGTAAACTGGGCCGCAGGGTGGTATTGCAACATGATAACGACCCCAAACACACCTCCAAGACGACCAGTGGCTTGCTAAAAAAGCTGAGGGTAAAGGTTATGGCCTGGCCAAGCATGTCTCCAGACCTAAACCCTATTGAGCATCTTTGGGGCATCCTCAAATGGAAGGTGGAGGAACGCAAGGTCTTTAATATCCACCAGCTCTGTGATGCTGTCATAAATGGGTGGAAGAGGGTTCCAGTTGCAACCTGTGAAGCTCTAGTGAACTACATGCCCAAGAAGGTTAAGGCAGTGCTGGAAAATAATGGTGGCCACACAAAATATTTACACTTTGGGCCCAATTTGTAAATTTTTTCTAAGGGGTGTACTCACTTTTGTTGCCAGCAGTTTAGACATTAATGGTTGTGTGTCGAGTTATTTTGAGGGGACAGTACATTTTCACTGTTATACAAGCTGTACACTGACTACTTTACATTGTATTAAAGTGTCATTTATTCAGTGTTGTCCCATGGAAAGATATAAAGAAAAATGTGAAGAAATGTGAGGGGTGTACTCACTTTTGTGAGATACTGTATGTGGGATTAGGGCGCAGTCGGCCTGTCAGCACCTCTCCCACCAGGCGCTAAACAGACTGGCAAGTGAACCTGGGAAACACACACACACACACAGGAGCACACACACACACACACACACACGCATACGCACACAGAGAGAGACACACACACACACACAAACACAAAGACACACACATAGACAAACACACACAAACGCACACACACACACTGACACACAAACACGGACACACAGAGAGACACACACACACACACACACACACACACACACACACACACAGAGACACACAAACACACACACACACACACACACACAGAGACACACAAACACACACACACACACACACACACAGGAGGTGCCAACAGCTCACTAAACCTACGATACTGTAGTAAAACAAAAGGACTGTGACATACTGTTACTACTGTTAAATCCCTGGACTCCTCTGTGAGTGTGTGTGTGTGTGTGTGTGTGTGTGTGTGTGTGTGTGTGTGTGTGTGTGTGTGTGTGTGTGTGTGTGTGTGTGTGTTACTAGTGTTAAATCGCTGGACTCTGTGTGCTAGAAATCACCACTAACAGTGTTACTACCACTCTCCACTTAATAAAGGTGCTCCGAGGAACTTTTAAATATTTCTGAAACAGTCTCATTTTTCCTCTGATGATCATGAATTACATGTAACAGCAAAACGAGACCATCAGTGCAAAGAATGCTATTTTTAAAATAGTTTATGATTTCAAAATCCTACACCTGAACATGTTTAATACATTTGAATACACATACTATGAGAAACGTTTTTATATTTCTGAAACAGTCTCATTTTTCCTCCTGATCATAAATTACATGTAACAGCAAAGGAGACCATCAGTGCAAAAGAATTCTATTTTTATATAGTTTTTTCTTAAAGAGGACCTATGATGCTTTTTGACTTTTATGACCTATAAACGTTGTTATGATGATTTATAGTCATGCTTAACCATACTAAATTATCAAATAATGACTTACATGCATTTCGAGGTATTCCCTGCTGACCGTCTGGGGTGTCTGTGCAGAGCACTAAACACTATTCTAGCCAGTCAAGAAGTCACGTCTTCAAAGCGGTCTACCCTTTCATAATTTGTGACGTCGCATAAAACTTTGTGACGTCTCCACGCGGATGTTTCCATGTACGGTAATGCTGTCACTTCCCTGTTCGCGTCTGCCTCGCGCCCTTATAGGTCCATGCTCGCGCTTCCCGCCACTGAAA
>CASHTC010000244.1:645587-648087 GCA_949357725.1 Hyperoplus immaculatus
ACACACACACACACACACACTCACACACACACATACTCTCAGTAAGATACAGTACACACACACACACACAAACATACACACAAACACACACACACACTAACACACACACACACACACACACACACACACACACACACACACACACACAGTTAGCTACAGTGCACACACACACACACACACACAAACACACACACAAACACACACACACACACACACAAACACAGACACACACACACACCCTAACCTCCCTTCTTAAACCCCCCACTCCTTTCTTTAGTTGCTCTGTCTTCTTGAGTTCATTCTTCATTCGCTCTGATACTGTGAACCTTCGCGGTGTGTTTTCAGCAGGGAGCAAATTCAGGCCGCAAAAAAAAAGTGAAAAAAAAACAACAAACAAAGAAAAAAAAAGTTAATATATGTATTGATTATATCTGAATATATGAATATATATGTTAATAAATCATGACGAGACTTCTTCCCCGGGGCAAGAAATATCACAACAAACTAACCAACGAAGAGAAGGCAAATCAAGTCGTCGAGGACACCAAAATCCAAAATGGCGGATTGATCGTGGACCGGCTCGTTCGTTGACTTTTGGCTTTTTTCGGATGAACTGATGAAATGTCGGTTAGTATTATTAGACACTATTACGTCACCACGTTCTTTCACAACAAGAAAAAAAAATCCTTTGGACTTCCGCCGTAACCATGGCAGCCATATTGTGTTTCCAGGTCAACTCGAGAAGAAGTGGAAAATAAGTTGACCGCAATTATTTTAATTTTGTATTTTATTTATTTTTTCTCGATGGAGGAGATTGAAGACTGAACTCTGGGTTAATGGAGGATATATATCTCATGGCAAACATACATAACTGCGGACTTTGAAACTTTGCAACTATGAAATTATCACTACTGCCAAAGACACAAAGTAGTGCAAGAGAGAGAGAGAGAGAGAGAGAGAGAGAGAGAGACTACGAACAAACATGGCTACCAACCAGCGAGGTGAAGCTATATAAGTGACTCCAAAAAAAAATTAAGAAATTTACATGCATGCTAATCAAAATCATCCGATCTGCTTTTATTAAGGAACCTATGTTTTTTTTTTTTTTTTTTTTTTTTTTTTTTTTTTGAACAACTGGACAATGATACCGTGTACGGGCAAAGTGGGGGTGACACATTATAAGTTAATGTTACAGTACTATGTCTATTTGAATTTTTATTTTTGAGTGGGTAATTTGGGGTGGGGGTGGGGTGTGGGGGGGCTTCATAAATGCTTGAAACAAAATGAACAATCTTTTGAAGAACGTATCAATGCTTTGGAAAAATCTTTATCTTGCCTTTTTTATTTATTTAATTTTATTTAATTTTATTTAATTTAATTTTATTTTATTTTATTTTATTTTATTTTATTTTATTTTATTTTATTTTATTTTATTTTATTTATTTATTTATTTTTTGTTCTTTTTGAAACTCTCACACAGCCTTATAGTCTCTTTATTTATTTTTGTCTAATTTTTCTTGTTCTTTGCGTTTGTGTTTGTTGTAAATGAGAAATTAAATTGAAAAAAAAAAAGCGTAATGTCTTTCAAGGTGCCAAAACTGAATGATTCTGAACTTGGATGCATCAAGTCCTGATGACGAATAAAAATTGAACCATGAACCCCCCCCGTAGGGAACAGAAGAGTGTGTGTTGTTGTGTCGATAAATACAACACACACACACACACACACACACACTCACACACACTCACACACACACACACTCTCACACACACACACTCTCACACACACACACACCCACACACAGTGACCCCCCTCCCCCCCCCGTAGGGAACAGAACGAGTGTGTGTTGTTCTGTCATCTTGGTCACACACACACAAATCAAATCAAATCAAATTATTTGTATAGCCCAAAATCACAAATAGACATTTGTCTCAGTGGGCTTTACATTCCATACAATATGATACAATATGACACCCTGCCCTTACACCCTTAGCTCGGCTGAGAAAAACTCCCAGTAAAAAACCCTTCACCGGGATTAAAAAATTTGAAGAAATATCTCAGGGAGAGTCGACAAAGTAAGGGACCCCTCTCCCAGGACGGACATGCTGCAATATATGTCATAAGTACAGAGGAACACACACACACACACAGTGACCCCCCCCCCCCCCCCGCCCCCGTAAGGAACAGAAAGAGTGTGTGTTGTTCAATCATGTTGGTCGAAAAATACAGGTGAAACTTAGAAAAAATTAGAATATCGTGCAAAAATTATTTTATTTCAGTAATTCAACTTCAAGGTGAACATAATATATTATATTATATAGACTCCTTACATGCAAAGTGAGATATTTCAAGCCTTTATTTGTTATAATTTTGATTATTATTGCTTACAGTTTATGTCTGGAGTTTGTTTTTTATTACAAGATAGTACCTAGCACAGCCTGTTGGTCGTTAAAGGCCTACTTCACCGGTTGGAATATGAAGGTGTATTGAACTCGGAGA
>CASHTC010000244.1:653087-655587 GCA_949357725.1 Hyperoplus immaculatus
ATCTCCTCCACCCCCCTGGATCTTGCTGTCATTTGTTCACTTAAATCTATCTATAAAGCAAGAAACATCTGTCTAGTGTCTGTCTGTGACTCGCATATCTCTCTCACTGTTAGTCAGATCGGCCTGAGCTTTTAGATATGGCTTGCGCACGGCACAAACGTGTGCATCCTTGATTGATTATGATGTTTTGGACCAAATATGTAGAATTTATCATATTTATATCATGCTGGCGGCGAATACATGCACACACTGAAGGTCACAGCAACAACGGGCATGAAGCGGCATGAAGTTGTCTCCGGCTAAACCCCGCTTCCCTCTGATTTGAAATGAGTGACGAGCGGGACACACACATCGACCTGCTTCCTACGGGCAATGCACTAGTTTCTGTAAACTGAAGAAAAAAAATCTAATTAATTCCACTCACGTCTTCCCAGTTCAACGTGAATGCAATAATACAACAATACTACTGTTGCAGTTTTATTTCCTCAAATGTGAGCCAGGAAAATGTACATTTTTAAATATTGTAAATAAAATTAAAATCTGTTTTATATTTATACTATGTTTCTTGAATATTAAGTTGTGATGCTGTGAAGATTGTTAATAATAAATGATTAAGATTTAACCCTGTCCTTGTGTAATTTTAATAAGTGAATAATTTTTTGTGATCATTGAATGTATTGGAAAAAGTAGCTGCATTTTAAATATGTTGTATACACTTAGTATGAAAGGTATATAATATAATTGGTTATTAGCCATAATAAATATGTCAAGTCCTTGACATATTTAGCTTTAGTATTTTTTTCCACACTGCATTTGAGTTAATAATTCTAAGCTCCTGAATTTATTACCAATATAAAGTGTAGCAAACATTAGCACACACCTCTCTGTCTGTAACTTAAATGATAGTCATAATAGAAGAAGACCATCAAAGTGAGATTAACATTTCTTGTTTCAAAACCACCTCTTTACCTTTGTCCGTTCCGGGGTTTGAACCGGCTCCAGATATTTATCTTAACTACTTAAGGGAAACTTTGAGGGATTAAGGACCATAGTCAGCAGGGGTCGATACTGCAATTTCATTGGCTGTCAGGCTGTGCCAGTCATCCACATCTTGCCGTGGCGGGGAGACGGGGGATCGAACCTCCGACCCTGCACACCAGAGGCGAACACCCTACCCACTTCGCCACTGCCGCCGAACACATATGCAAATGTGGCAATGTCGAACTGTCCGTATATTTGCATTTATTTTAACACCAAAAAGCTAGATGTTTGGATAAAGCCAGAGCTAAAATCTTAATTTCATTTTCAACCTAGTAGTGTCCAAAGTTTTACCTGGATACAGACTTTATTTAATTTTATAAATCAAAAAGATACCGTGTACAGGTCTTAAAAATGCATTTTCGGCATGTTGTTAAAGGTGCAGTGCGTAATATGACATCATCGAGAAAGTTCTACAAAGTTCTAGAATGCAACGCTCCCTGGGTAACCCCACCCCTTTAGAATAATAACAGAAGCTACAGTGGCCTTCAAGGACAAGAACAATTCTAAATTTTAAACAATGCACTTGATGACATTCCAACTATGACACTTTCAAGATGGCGGCACTAGGCCTTGGTCCAACATATGCAAAAATATGGACATATATGAGACCCTTTCTAAGGGTAAAAAAATAATAAAAAAAAAATTCAGCTATTATGCACTAAATTAAATGTACTTATGGATATTATAATTACTTTCTACAAAATCTGCTAGGAAATAAAACCCAAAATTCTACACACTGCAGGTTTAAAAAGAAAATGTCTCGTAAATCGGTTAATGAACAACATATGGACAAATCCTTCAGTAATTACCTTCAGAATAGTGCCACAGGAAGACTTCTTGCAGAATAACAAAATATAAAATGTCACGAACAATATCAAAACATTTTAACAGACACGTACAAATGACCTCATGCCTTCATTTGTTTTATTTGCAAAATGTATTAGAGTTTTTATGAAAGAAAGGGCATTACGTTTTTAAAATAATACATCAAAAATAAATGTGTTTTGCAGGTGAGCCTCAGAGGCTATGTGCACGTCTTAAAAAAACATTTTTTTACATGTTTTTAGCAACAAAATGTCTCATAAATCAGACACTTAACAACATATGGACAAATCCTTCTGTAATAACCTTCAGAATATCGCCGCCAGCTAACAGCAAAATATACATACAAATCCCTCATTTCCTAATTTTTTAATTTGCAAATGTATTGGACTTATTAGGCAAGAGAAAGGGCATTACGTGTGAAAAATGGTGAGTAGATAGTGATGATATACAACTTGTTTTGTTGGAGGCAATTTTTTTTTTGTCATGATGCATTTTAGAAGAGAACAGAACAGCTGCTGAGTCCGGCCTCACCTGCAATTAGCAAATTATTTAGGTCACACAGTTAGGGGCTATGGTGCAAGCTATGCTAACACACACACACACATACAGACACACACACACACACACACACACA
>CASHTC010000244.1:663087-668087 GCA_949357725.1 Hyperoplus immaculatus
CCAGGTTCTGTATTGTCTCTCTGCGTTCTTGATAGAGAGAGAGAAAAGCCCGAGCTAATGTTATCAGCGGCGCGTCACATTTCTCCATTTCTTTCTGAAAAAAAAAACCAACATGAAACACTCAGTGGTTTGTGAATGTGTGCTCTACTCATACATTAATACAATCTGTCTGTCTGTCTGTCTGTCTGTCTGTCTGTATGTCTGTCTGTCTGTGTGTCTGTCTGTGTGTCTGTCTGTATGTATGTCTGTCTGTCTGTCTGTCTGTCTGTCTGTCTGTCTGTCTGTCTGTCTGTCTGTCTGTCTGTGGTTGTGCTCGGCAGTGATCTTGACTAGCATGAAAAGGGTCTGAATCTCTTAATTCTAAAAGTTCAAAGGTGCTCCAAGGAACTTTCAGCTTGTGTTAATTCTAGCGCCCCCCTTTGGACAAAAGCAGTAGTGTTTTTACTACGCCAGCTGTTGTTCCTGGGTGAGCGTATACCCATGACAAAGGCATTAAGAAAAACTACATAAAAAAAATAGCATTCTTTGCACTGATGGTCTCGTTTGCTGTTACATGTAATATATGATCATCAGAGGAAAAATGAGACTGTTTCAGAAATATTTAAAAGTTCCTCGTAGCATCTTTAACTTCACCCACAAAGTCAAACTAGAACACATTATACCCTGCATTCCAAATCACATACTCTTTCTTTTTACTACACTACATACTAAAGTACAGAAGAGTTTTAGGGCCACAGACAGGAGAGAGTAAAAAAATCAGATGAGGAAGATTTTTTTTTCCATTTTGTCCAGAAATGTCAAGAATAAAGACAAATACTCCAAAATGCAATTGGAGTTAGTGGGGCATTTATGTATTTTCAGCATACTGCAATTGACCTGCATGCATTGGGACATCCTAAATCTTTTTCTGGCATACTAAATAGTAGGGAAGTATGGGGATTGGAACGCAGGGAAAGTATTTATAGCGAGGGCACTTACAGCGGATGTTTCGTGGTATTCCAACCCCTGGCTTTCGGCCCATTCTCGGGCCACGGACTCCTGGACTTCCCTTCTGGCGGACAGGTCTGATTTGTTGCCCACCAGGACACCTGAGACACACACGCACACGCACACACACACGCACACGCACACGCACACACACACACACAATAAGATACCTGTACTATTCAAACCAATTTCTATTATTTTTTAAAGATTTTGTATTTTATTTTTTGTTTATTGACAGTCCAGAGAGACAGAGATGAAATGTGTCAGAGAGGGGAATCAATGACATGCAGAGAACGACCCGGGCTGGATTCTAACCCGGGTCTGCTGTGAAGAGGACAGACAGACAGAGAGGGGAATGACATGCAGAGAACAACCAGGGCTGGATTCTAACCCGGGTCTGCTGTGAAGAGGACAGACAGACAGAGAGGGGAATGACATGCAGAGAACAACCAGGGCTGGATTCTAACCCGGGTCTGCTGTGAAGAGGACAGACAGACAGAGAGGGGAATGACATGCAGAGAACAACCAGGGCTGGATTCTAACCCGGGTCTGCTGTGAAGAGGACTGAGACTCTATGGAGGGGCGGGGTGGGGGCTCTAACCACTAACCCCCTCGATTTGTATTATTTAAACATGTTCAATACATTAAAAAAGGAGACAGACTGTTTACTGTTGCGGGGGGGAGGGGTATCCAAGGGAGGGGGGCGGGGGGGGGGTTGGGGAGGTACATTCTGAGTACTCTTCAATACACATTTGAGGAATTTAACCTGAGACATACAGGAGTAATACAAGATCATACAATGTTTCCTATTACATTAATAAGCATTCCAGCATTCAATATCTGCCACCACAGGAAATTGACAGTGTTTACCTGGCACCTGCAGCCCGTGGCAGTGCGCTCTGACTCTCTCCATCCAGTGACTGCAGTTAGAGAACGAGGATTCACTGGTCAGATCAAAGACCAGACACACCACAGACACTTCACCCCACTGGGAGGGGAGAGAGGGGGAGAGAGAGGGGGGAGAGGGGGGAGAGGGGGAGAGAGAGGGAGAAAGGGGGAGAGAGAGGGGGGGATAGAGAGAGAGGGAGGGGGGGGAGGGGGAGAGAGAGAGGGGGAGGGAGAAGGAGAGAGAGAGAGGGGGGAGAGGGAGGGAGAGAGAGAGGGAGGGAGAGAGGGAGGGAGAGAGAGGGAGGGGATGAGGGAGGGATGGAGGGGGAGGGGGGAGAGAGAGGGGGGGGAGGGAGAGAGGAAGGGAGGGAGGGGGGAGAGAGAGGGAGGGAGGGAGGGGGGAGAGAGAGAGGGAGGGAGGGAGGGGGGAGAAAGAGAGGGAGAGAGGGGGGAGAGAGGGAGAGAGGGAGAGAGAGGGAGGGAGGGTAAGGGGGGGAGAGAGAGGGAGAGAGAGAGGGTAAGGGGGAGAGAGAGGGGGGGAGGGAGGGAGGGAAGGAGACCAAGTTAGTGTCACACTTTTTTTTCTTTTAACAAGGAACATAAATGAACATACACATGTAAATATGTAAGGGTTAATGCCCGACGAGGTGTCCAGGTATCAGGGGTTAATGGACACCGTGGAGGCGAGAACTGTCCGACGCGCAGCGGAGGACAGTTGCCTTCACGAAGTCCATTAACCCCTGATACCTGGACACCTCGAAGGGCATTAACCCGCTTATACCATAGTCACCTACTAATAAAAATAATAATTAGACCACTCAGTTATATTTTCATGCCTTTCTGCGATCAAATTTGATTTTTTTTTAACGAAACTAGATTTGTTTCGAACGAATAACAACTTGTTTCCACAGCAACGCCCGAGACCTCGTATAATAACTGGAATACCCATTGCAAACCCATAAGGTTCTTATGTAATGAAAACGTAGTTCAGTACTCCAGTCAATAGGAACTACCAAGGATACGACCTAGCGACGACAGAATTTGGCTGTAATGGTGCGTTCAAATTGTACTGAAAGTCGGACCAAGGATACGAGCAACGGGAGACTGCGGCAGCTGTTAGCCACAGAGCTACTGTTATGCTAGCAAGAAGATACAAAGTCAAAAAACATTGCGCACGCTGTACAAACAGTAAATGTAATCAGCCAACAGTTCCACCGAGCTAACAATGCATTTCCCCCAAAATAAATAACGCATTTCACGGAGAATATGACTGGCGAACATGTGTATTACGGGCTACAGCCTGAAGTTACGTGAGGCAGTGACTGACAGCAGTAGCCTGTGTCCAGATAGACAGTGCAGCCGGGCTTTGGTGGATACATGTAAACTCAGTTACAAACCTTTTTCAAATTAAACAGGAGTATTACTCACCTTTTTAACGAGATCACCATTGACGTTTAACCAGAGGACATTAAGTTTAGCCATTTATTGTACTACTATCGTTACTACAGCTCTTGTGTTACGAGCGTCATCCTGTGGTGTCCAGAGGCTATTGCACGGCAGGATATTTTAGGCTTTATAAATCCCTTATTAACACTGTTTAAACAGCGGCGAGCCGGCGACGCATTTAAGTGGACAGAATGTAAACAGTTCCATCTAGGTGTCCATACATCAGGGGTTAATCCACACCTATGGAATGTTCTCCAGCCAATCAGAATAGAGTATTCACACAGACTATGGTATAAGCAAGATTAACCACAGTTAAGGGAAGGGGAGACAGAGGGTGTTTTTATTTTATTTTTTTACATTATATTTATTGTAGTTTCTTTCGTTTTTCTTCAACACACAAACACACACCTGCACAGTCACAACAACAAACACACACCTGCACGGTCACAACACACAAACACACACCTGCACCGTCATAACAACAAACACACACCTGCACCGTCACAACAACAAACACACACCTGCACGGTCACAACACACAAACACACACCTGCACCGTCACAATAACAAACACACACCTGCACGGTCACAACACACAAACACACACCTGCACAGTCACAATAACAAACACACACCTGCACCGTCATAACACACAAACACAAAAAACCAAACATAAAATATTAAAACAAAAAATGAGAGGCAAATCTATCAATCGCATACTGTCGAAAAAAGATTTAGGATGTCCCGATTCTTGTGGCCAGATTTAGGATGGTTAGAAGTACCCGGATGTCCTACTTCATGCGGCCAAGATTGTTAGTGTTGAAAACTGCATCCTATTTGGGCGATTCTGACCCACAATCCAGTGCGCACGTGAAGTGACGTCACATCGACGAAGCCTCCATATGAAAACAAACGGGGATGTGACGGATATAAAAGCAAGAGGCAAGATCAAGGCGCAATGTTATGATGAAATAAGAGAGTAAAGTATGTCCCAATAGTATGCCTACTGCATCCTAACTAGTCTTTTTATCGTCGGATGTAGTATGTAGAATAGAAAAAAGAAAGAGGAGGAAAAATTCGGAACGCAACCAGAGTGAAGGCTCTTTCACACTCCGTCTGTATTTTTCTTCTGAAATTGCTGCACGTTAAAAACATAAACCCAAGCTCACGGTAATCAGGTTTACAGACTGATTTCACTAGTTCCATGCAAATCTAAAACCTCCAGCGAAGCAGCCTCACCATCTTCTCACAGCCTTCCACCAGCGTCTCCTTCCCTGCTGAGTCGAGGACGAACAGCTCCTGGGGGGGGACAGGGTTCACACACACACAGCTAGTCAAATTACATGGTTTTTACCTGTATGTTTCTATTCATTCGCTTTTCTAATGTGTATAGTGTATGTAAGAGCCATTTACCCCTTTCCTTGTTTGTTTGTATAGTCTGGCTATGCCCAATTCGACCGTCTGGTGGTGGGGCTGAACTGGATGCAAGGCTATTAATCAGGCGCACTCAAACTAGCCAGGTGCTTGCATGCGGGAAGGCAAATAGTTTTCGAGCGTGCTAAGGGAGCCAACAGGTCAACAGTGTATTGTCTTAATGTTCAAGTCGTACTTTAATTATATGTAAATAAACTGTGCATTATGAATGACTGGAACGAGTGGACATTACGTACGTTAACCAA
>CASHTC010000244.1:673087-675587 GCA_949357725.1 Hyperoplus immaculatus
AGTTAGCCTGCTATCGGTGTGTGAATGGTAACGTGGGAATGGGAACAGGTCTCCCTTGCAAAAGAGTCTTCGGACTCAATGGGATTTACCTGTATAAATAAAGGTTAAAAAAAAATAAAAAAAAAAAAAACATCCAGGCTTCGAAAGCATTGGCATGATAGCTTGCACCTATGTTAGTACAGTGTTTTACTGAGTAATGTATTGTAATGTGTTCTACGTGTGTGTGTGTGTGTGTGTGTGTGTGTGTGTGTGTGTGTGTGTGTGTGTGTGTGTGTGTGTGTGTGTGTGTTGGATGTGAGGAGACCATCTGAGTCCTAAATAAAGATTATTATTATTTACATTGCCTTTGGTGTTTTTAAATGACCATATAATGCAATAGTATGTACTAAGGCAGCGTAAATTTAGTGTGCAGAATTTTTTACTTTTTACTTTGGGTAATACTCTAACTGACATGGACAGACACTCACAGCAATCACAAACAGTTGGGTAAAGGTATATCTAGGTGTGTGTGTGTGTGTGTGTGTGTGTGTGTGTGTGAGAGAGAGTGAGTGAGTGAGTGAGTGAGTGAGTGAGTGAGTGAGTGAGTGAGTGAGTGCGTGCGTGCGTGCGTGCGAGCGAGCGAGTGAGTGAGTGTGTGTGTGAGTGAGTGAGTGAATGAGTGAGTGAGTGAGTGAGTGAGTGTGTGTGTGAGTGAGTGAGTGAGTGAGTGTGTCTGTCTGTCTGTGTGCGTAATTCCTCTTAGCCTTCTCTGTGTCAGCGTTAATGGGAACGTTTTGCTGTTTTGCACTTTACTGATTCGTAGAAAATAATATAGAAAGCCTCTGCAAATCCTTAGAAAGCTTTTAACGGTACAATCCTACAGTTTCTGTTCCAATTGATTCACTTGCTTTGTACTCAATATTCTGTTATTTAAAAAGGTGCTACGAGGAACTTTTAAATATTTCTGAAACAGTCTAATTTTTCCTCTGATGATCATACATTACTTGTTACAGCAAATGTGACTATCAATGCAAAGAATGCTATTTGTATATAGTTTTTTCTTAATGCCTTTGTCATGTGTGTATACGCTCACGCAGGAACAACAGCTGGCGTAGTAAAAACACTACCGCTTTTGTCCAAAGGAGGCGCTAGAATTAACACAGACTGAAAATCCCTCAGAGCTCAGACAGACAGACAGACAGATAGACGGATAGATGGATGGATGGATGGATGGATGGATGGATGGATAGATAGATAGATAGATAGATAGATAGATAGATAGATAGATAGATAGATAGATAGACAGATAGAGATAGATAGATAGATAGATAGATAGATATTTCTCACCATGCTGTAGTTCTTCTGGAAGAGAGTACCGTCACTGTGGAACATATGAGAAAGAGCACTTTTCCCCACGGCAGCGTCTCCTGCACACACACACACACACACACACACACACACACACACACACACACACACACACACACACCGTCACCTCTAAGCAGCAGAATAATGCACACAACTTGTAAAATCCTTACCGACAAGCAGACACCTCGCCCTCAACTTCACCACGTTTGCTGCGGTAACTACATCCATCCATGCATCACCATACCACAATGTGTTGGTAAACATACACGGTAGAATTCATCACACAAATACACCAGCTTTTGTTTGGATTAATGATGCGTTCATTAAACTACGTCCCGAAACGTAAACAAACTTAATTGTGTAAGTTTAGGGAACTATTTATCGCTGACTGTAATGTCTAAAGTCGGCTTTAACCATATATGATTTCACATGAGTTTGCTTAGCGTTAGCATTAGTAGGCTACCGTCAACTCTACGTAGCGAAATAATGCACTAAAAGTACAAAAAACACTTACCGAGAAGCAGACACCTCGCTCTCAACTTCACCATCTTGTCCCAAATATTCCTTTATTTCATTAATGACTTCAAAACCATGGACATATAAAGAAAAACGAGCGATAATTATTAATTTTGAGATAACATTTCTCCTTCCTTGTACCTCGGAAACATTGGACACAACCACAACGTGTCTCTTAGCAACCAGCAACGGAGGTTTCTCATTGGTCCAAAGAGTGAGAACGTAATGTGCGTCACTGCTCTGTCATTGGCCAGTTGACGAAGACGCATAGATATTTATACACAGACGCTTCATTTCAATGTACAGTGGCGGTGAAGGCGGCATCTATGTATATATGTCTATGGGAAAAGACGTCAAAGACTGACGTTGAGTGGGTATTAGTTTGTTCCTGGTTTTGTCTGACAGGCTAAATGTTTACATGCTGCCCTGCGTTCCAGATAGATAGATAGAAAGATAGAAAGATAGATAGATAGATAGATAGATAGATAGATAGATAGATAGATAGATAGATAGATAGATAGATAGATAGATAGATAGATAGATAGATAGATAGATAGATAGATAGATAGATAGATAGATGGATGGATGGATGGATGGATGGATGGATGGATGGATGGATGGATGGATGGATGGATGG
>CASHTC010000244.1:680587-693087 GCA_949357725.1 Hyperoplus immaculatus
TTCACCTTCCAGAGAGACAACTAGCCTAAACATACTGCCAGATCTACTATGGAATGGTTCAAATCAAAGCATAGTCATGTGTTAGAATGGCCCAGTCAAAGTCCAGACCTCAATACAATTGAGAATATCTGGAAAGACTTGAAAATTGCTGTTGACAGACGCTCTCCATCCAATCTGATGCTGAATCTGAAGCTCAAGCTATTTTTTAAAGAAGAATGGGCAAAAATGTCGGTCTGTAGATGGGCAAAGGTGGCGGAGACATACCCCAATAGACTTGCAGCTGTAATTGCAGCGATAGGTGGTTCTACAACGCATTGACTCAGGGGGGCTGAATACTTATGCACGCCACACTTTTCAGTTTTTTATTCCTAAAATTTTTTTTAAACCATATTTCATTTTCATTCCACTTCACAGTGATGCTCCACTGTGTGTTGGTCTCTCACTGTGTGTTGGTCTATCACTGTGTGTTGGTCTCTCACTGTGTGTTGGTCTATCACTGTGTGTTGGTCTATCACTGTGTGTTGGTGTATCACTGTGTGTTGGTCTATCACTGTGTGTTGGTCTATCACTGTGTGTTGGTGTATCACTGTGTGTTGGTCTATCACTGTGTGTTGGTGTATCACTGTGTGTTGGTCTCTCACTGTGTGTTGGTCTATCACTGTGTGTTGGTCTATCACTGTGTGTTGGTCTATCACTGTGTGTTGGTCTATCACATGAAATCCCAGTGAATTAAATGTACGTGTGTGGTTTTAATGTGACAAAATGTGGAAAATTCCAAGGGGTATGAATACTTTTGCAAGGCACTGCATCTCAGGCCATCTTGCTAAATGAACACAATATGCTAACACACATTACACAGAGCTCAACACAACATTTCAACATAGAAATACACATCAGAATAAAAACATTAAGTAGCCATAGCAGCGAATGTTTACTAATAAGTTTACTGATAAGCACACACACGCACACACACACACACACACACACACACACACACACACACACACACACGCACAATGAGTCATTAAAACATATTGTAGAAAAGCATTATGTAAAAGTAAAAACAATGTTCAGTATTATAAAATAGATTAGACATAGACATTATACTGTTTCTTATAGGGAATGCAGTATGTAATAAACATATAGCGCTATAGTCTATTTGCATTGTATTAGATGTATCAATAATGTATGTGATATTTCAGCTTAGCCCACATTTTTACAGTCTACTGTACTTCTCAATAGGGGAGGCAGATGTAGGCACAGCATGTTTACTGCCCACTTATTCAATAATATATTAGTCAGCAACTAATGTTTTCTAATAAGCACAGTGAGATCACACACACACACACACACACACACACACACACACACACACACACACAAGAAAGCAAGCATGCACACAGAACACACATACACACACACACTCACATACACACAAACAAACAAACACACACACACACACACACACACTATAAAGCAAGCAAGCACACACACACACACACACACACACACACACACACACACACACACACACACACACACACACAAGAAAGCAAGCATGCACACAGAACACACATACACACACACACTCACATACACACAAACAAACAAACACACACACACACACACACACACTATAAAGCAAGCAAGCACACACACACACACACACACACACACACACACACACACACAAACACAAAGGCTTTGTATTAACAAATAATGTCATAATAACAGCCCAGCCTTAGCAACAGCATGGAAACACTGTTACAGACCATACCAAACAGATGGCAACAGAAGTCTACATACTCCAATGTTAACTCAAATATTCCACATTCATTTCATTCATTGCATTAAAGCCCTACTTCACCGGTGGGAATATGAAGGTGTATTGAACTCTGAGATCCTATGATGTATAAATGTGCAAAATAAAATTGAAATCGGTTCATCCTAGCCTGAGAAAAGGCAGAAAGAGTGTTTTATGGACTCACTGTCTAACCCTACAGTTTCCTTCTTGTGACATCACAGTAAGGGTTAGGATTAACAGGACAGCTGGGCCAAGGGAAGACTGAGGGAAGACTGAGGGAAGAAAAACCTCATTCATTATATTATAATAGTGATTTTATAATGATAGAACGCTGGTTCCGTGTGGGTGAAGTATTCCTTTAAGTATTTCTTTATTTATCCTCAAAAGATCAATTGAGGGGTGATGTCGAGTAAAAATACAATACACACACACAAACGCAATGCAAATGTACTTTTAGTTTTTTACTGGGAGTTTTTTCTCAGCCGAGCTAAGGGTGTAAGGGTGTAAGGGCAGAGGGATAGATAGATAGATAGATAGATAGATAGATAGATAGATAGATAGATAGATAGATAGATAGATAGATAGATAGATAGATAGATAGATAGATAGATAGATAGATAGACAGACAGACAGACAGACAGACATACAGACAGACAGACAGACAGACAGACAGACAGACAGACAGACAGACAGACAGACAGACAGACAGACAGACAGACAGACAGACAGATAGATAGATAGATAGATAGATAGATAGATAGATAGATAGATAGATAGATAGATACTGTAGATAGACAGACATATAGATAGATAGATAGATAGATAGATAGATAGATAGATAGATAGATAGATAGATAGATAGATAGATAGATAGATAGATAGATAGATAGATAGACAGACAGACAGACAGACAGACAGACAGACAGACAGACAGACAGACAGACAGACAGATAGATAGATAGATAGATAGATAGATAGATAGATAGATAGATACTGTAGATAGACAGACATATAGATAGATAGATAGATAGATAGATAGATAGATAGATAGATAGATAGATAGATAGATAGATAGATAGATAGATAGATAGATAGAAAAATCATACAGTAGTTGTAGTAAGTTGTTTGTCACATAATGTGCTACCTATCGGTGGTTGGATCCCCCGTCTCCCCGCCACATGTCCAAGTGTCCCTGGGCAAAGAGACACTGAACCCTAAACTGCTCCTGATAGTTAGCTTGCACCCTGCGTGGTAGCTGCTGCTGCTATCGGTGTATGAATGTGTGTGTGATTGGGTGAATGTGTACAAAACAATGTAAAGCGCTTTGGGTCTGTGAAAAAACAGGGAAAAGAGCTTTATAAGTGGAGTCCATTTACCATCTCACCTCTGTCTCTCGTGACTAAACGTGTAATGTTCTACTGTAACATTCATATCTGAACCTTATGAAAGAAGTGTGTAAGTAGGTCACGAGTGCATTTCAAAAACATTGAATGTACAATTTATTTTTTGGGCATTTTTTATGCTTTATTGATAGTGTAGAGACAGAGTTGAAATGGGGCAGAGAGGGGAGTGACATGCAGAGAAGGACCGCGGGCTGGAATCAAACCCGGGTCCGTTGCTGGCCGAGGCCCATGGGTGGGGTGGGGGGGGGGGGGGGGGTGGGGGCGCCCTACCAACTGAGCTAAGGGCGCACAGCAACAGTGTTTCTCCATGGTAACAAGTTGTGATGTGCGTGTGTGTGTGTGTGTGTGTGTGTGTGTGTGAGTGTGAAGGGGATAAAACTGCAGTGGATTGTGCGGGAGGACATTTGACATTTAGTGATGGGGTGATGTCAAGTGTTTGTGTGTGTGTGTGTGTGTGTGTGTGTGTGTGTGTGTGTGTGTGTGTGTGTGTGTGTGTGTGTGTGTGTGTGTGTGTGTGTGTGTGAGTGTGTGTGTGTAATTGAGTGTGAGTGTGTGTGTGTGCGTGCGTGCGTGTGTGTGTGTGCGTGCGTGCGTGTGCGTGTGTGTGTGTGTGTGTGTTTGTGATGATGCACAATGGATGGAGGAGAGAGATAGAGTGCACATATACAGTCACACAATAGGGATGTGTATCCGTTCATAATCACAAATGGAGCAAGTAATTCTCTAATAGCAAAGATAAATCGTTTTGCCTCTGGTTCCTCTTTTGATCTGTATTTTCAAAGCGCATTTCGTTTGACGCGTATAGATCGTAGCTTTATTTAGCTGCTTTAAGCGTTCTTTAAGCTCTGCTACTCTTCAAAAGGTTTAGGAAATCTCCAGGGCAACTTAAAACACCCGTCAAAACATTACACACATAAATCCAGTGTTTATTTTTGTTCATTTATTGGGAAACTGTTAAAGCATATTGGGCTTGAAAGATTGACTTATCTTGCTAGGGGCAAGCGGGGAGACTTTGACAAGCTTTTTTTTTTTTCTAACCTTTATTTCTACAGGTAAATCCCATTGAGACCAAAGACTCTTTTACAAGGGAGACCTGTTTTCCATTCCCACGTTACCACTCACACACACATTCATACACCGATAGCAGCAGCTAACTCTCGACATTCACACGAGGCAAGTTGGGTGAAGTGTCTTGCCCAAGGACACAACAACCATGACACAGGCGGCAGGGCGGGGATCGAACCTCCAACCCTTTGATCATCAGCCGACCCGCTCTACCACCTGAGCCACAGTCGCCCCACAGTCGCTTTGGCTAGACTTTATTTTGTCTTTTTTTTGTTGCTTTATTTCTGTTCTGTTTGTTCGTGTGTGTGTGTGTGTGTGTGTGTGTGTGTGTGTGTGTGTGTGTGTGTGTGTGTGTGTTGTGAATAAAACACATTACACGCCTAAATGTGCTGTTGATTTCTGCCTTGTTCCCTCTAAAGAAGCATAAACTTAAAGGGACACTGTGTAACATTTTAAGTAATTTATTAGCTAAAATCAATATCCTCATTCATAAATATGTCCTCATTGGTGTAAAATCACCTCTGCCAATAATCTGAATTATCCTCCTGAGCGGAGAACTACAAATATTAATATTACATTTTCTACATTGAGCGGGTAAGTCTTATGGAGGAATCCATGTTGGTTGGAATGTCATCAGGTGCATAGTTTAGAATTTAGAATTGTTCTTGTCCTTGAAGGCCACTATAGCTTCTGTTATTATTCAAAAGGGATCGCATTCTAGAACTTTCTTGATGATGTCATATTACACACTGCACCTTTAAGCATAAACATATAAGCTTAAACTTTGAGTAAAGTCGACCTGCCCGGAGCAAAGTCTTATTTTGGCTTTGTGGGTGGAATTTTTTTTACAGATCAAAGTTCAGCGCTTCTTTGCAACTTTGCAATATTGTAATAAAGATTTGCTATGTGTATGTGTGTGTGTGTGTGTGTGTGTGTGTGTGTGTGTGCGTGTGTGTGTGTGTGTGTGTTTGTGTTTGTGTGTGTGTGTGTGTGTGTGTGTGTGTGTGTGCTATTGGTATTTGCTTAGAGGCAAAGCATTATTTTGCAGTGTTCAAATAGCCACAGCCCTTAATGTTGTAGAGACAAAGCACTGGACATGGTGCTACTCTAGGCTCAATGCATTCCTTTTGATGTGAAATGAAACCTCCCTAATAGAGCTGCGTTAAGAGGCGTGGCGAAACTGGACGGACAACATTTCAACGTCACATTGATTAAACAAAACAAAATGTTTGAGAGTGTCACAGTACAGTGCAGTTGCAGTTGCAGTCGAGAGAAGTCCATTTCTCTCGGAAGAAAATTGAAAATTCATCAACAACACAGAAAAGTCTCCGTCAAACACGGGTGAGTACAGCTGTTTATAATATAATATGTAGGCTACTGTGTTTTTTTGTATTTAATCGGAATTCTCCTTACTTTTATGAAAATAATTTTAACAATTATGTTGCTGCAGCATTCGAATATACATGTAGCTTAGTTTTACAGTTTTGGATTTAAAAGGTAATTTGTAACTTTTCATGGACAGAATATTAAGTTAAATTAGGATACCTTTATTTGTCAATTTACACAATGCACATTGGTGTCTTTCCACATCGAAATGTGTCTTTCCTCATCTCCCCTCTCAAGTTCCCACACTCCAGAGGGGGTCAGAGAGCAGGGTCAGCCATAGTACAGCGCCCCTTTAAGTGACACAATGGTAGAGATGGTGGGCACCGTAAATGTAATAGCAGCCACCACTAGTTTTACTACTAACACCCTCCTGTCCGGTGTCGGGGATCGAACCAGCAACCTCATGGTTACTGGGAGGAACCAGAGACCTCATGGTTACTGGGAGGAGGAACCAGACACCTCATGGTTACTGGGAGGAGGAACCAGAGACCTCATGGTTACAGGGAGGAGGAACCAGAGACCTCATGGTTACTGGGAGGAGGGACCAGAGACCTCATGGGTACAGGGAGGAGGAACCAGAGACCTCATGGTTACTGGGAGGAGGAACCAGAGACCTCATGGTTACTGGGAGGAGGAACCAGAGACCTCATGGTTACTGGGAGGACACTGAAACTCTAGGACATCCTACCACCCAATATGTTTTATATAACCCTTTCAAAGAAGCAAAGTTGTTGAGCAGGTCTTTTTTCAATTGTGGGAAAGGGCGGCACCCTGCACAGACGTGTTTGAGAGAGGTGAACACAAAGGACATAGACGGTTTAAGTTTTGGTATACTGAGGACTTGTATTAAACCACTACTGTCCCTGTGTTCCAGTCCCCATACTATCTACTATTTAGTATGGTAGAAAAAAGATTTAGGATGTCCTGATTATTGTGGTTAGATTTTAGTATTGTTAGAAATACCCAGATGGCTACTACATCCGGCTGAGATTGTTAGTGTTGAAAAGTGCATCCTATTTGGGCGATTCTGACCCATAATCCAGTGCGCACCGGAAGTGACGTCACATCGACGAAGCCTCCATATGAAAACAAACAGGGATGCGACGGATATAAAAGCAAGAGGCAAGATCATGGAGTAATGTTAGGACAAAATACAGTAGTAAAAGCATGTCCCATAGTGTATGCCTACTGCATCCTAACTAGATTATTTTTATGGTCAGATGTAGTATGTAGAATAGAAAAAAGAAAGAGTATGAGATTTGGAACACAGGGTGAGTTTCCGCCGATACACCGAGTTAAGGTAGTTGGATCAGTGACTCCCAAACTGAGATTAAAACGTGACTTTAGCTCAGTTCTTTTCAATTCAGATTTAAGTGTTACTATTTTTATGTAAAAATAGTAGGGGAGACCGGGGTAAGTAGGCACACTTTTTACTCTAGTGAGAATTGCTCATCACCTTAAACATCTTTCAATAGTCATTCCTACATTAAATTGAAGCTTGAGGTGTTGGCTTGAAATGTGAACCCCTCACTTTTTCTAACTTATTGTAATAAAGAGGAAATTTAAAGAATCATCAAAGACACTCTAACACATTGTGACAACCAACCCCATCAAAGGGTCGGTTGTCACACACTATGGGGTTGTTTGTCACAATATTATCTTTATGGGAAAAATCTTAAAAAGAAGGCAAGAAAACAGCACTATATTTGAAAGTTTAATTTCATTGTCAAGTTGAAAAATAGGCCTACATAACTTTATGCATCTCAACACAAAATGAGCAAGGAATTAACACAAAAGAAATCCATATTAAGACCAACCTACTGAATGTAACAACATAAAGAACAAAACAAATAGATCTAACAATAATAGCCTACTCAACTAGGATACTCACATTCACTATCTGAGTTACAGTAATGGCAAATGTAGGGTCTGCTCACTCTAACTAAGCAGAGATTGTGTGCCCACTGGTTGCACATACAACACTTCTCCCTTACCTCCCCTGAACGGGTGCTGGAGAACGTTTCCATACAAACCAAACACAAACTATCCTCTTCATCTGATGAAGATTCCTCCTCCTGTGTCTTTCTCTTCTGTTTCCTCTTCCCCAGCTGGGGTGGAGTGCACTGGGGTGCAGTAGCCTTGGCAACTGGTCTAGTTTGGGATGCACTGGGTTGTTTTGATTTTGTTGCCCTTTTTCTCTTTTGCATGCTAGCTGCCTTTCCTGCTCAAGTCTCTCCTTCTCTGGGGTGTCAGTGAGGATACAGCTTGACATTTTATTTTGTTATTGGGTTCCTTTCCTGGCTGCACCCATTGGATAACATGTGACAACAAACCCCCCAAAAAATATAACGACCAACCCCAACTGGAATTTATTGCTAGCATCAAGGCCAACAACCATCTGACAACTAATTAGCTTGCTAACCATAATCTAAAATATAGTTTACCCTTCACACTTTGTATGGGTAACAAGTGTTTTGTTATAAACCCAGTGTGTAAAAGCCTAGAAGAAAAATACTGAGGAGCTAAATATTTTCAATTTGACATGAAAAACACTAACAGTCCTCTCACCTCAAATGCAGCAGTCTAACTCCAAGGAAGACTATGTAGATGACCTCTGATCCCAGTTGTTGATATTTACATACCAAAATTTCACAGACAGCGCCTTCTGGTTTCCGAGATATAACGATTGTGACAACCTACCCGTGTGACAAATTACCCCGTTCTCCCCTAACACTTTTATGAAAAGGTGCCGATTGAATCAACAGAAACTGAAATTCCACGTAGCTCATTAACTTTAAAAAACGTATCAGTCTTGATTTCGATTACGTCCACACTTCAACTTGTGTTCCATTTCCTAGACATGGCCGCTGCCAGCTGTCTGCATTCAGAAGACCGGTTCCTTTGCTCCATCTGTCTGGATGTGTTCACCGATCCAGTCAGCACATCATGCGGACACAACTTCTGCAAAGCCTGCATCACTAAACACTGGGATGCTAATGACCAGTGCCTGTGTCCGCTGTGTAAAGAGGTATTTACCTCCAGACCTAAGCTACATGTCAACACCTTCATATCTGGGTTGGTTGCTCAGTTCAGAGAGTCAGCTGAGCAGGAAGCCAGCAACTTAATGCAAGCTGAAATCCAGGAGAGGATCCAGAGGAGACGACTGAAGGTCCAGGAGATCAAACATTCGGTCGACCTCAGTGAGAAAAATGCAGAGAGGAAGAAAGCAGAAGGTGTTGAGGTCTTCACTGCTCTGATGGCGTCTGTTGAGAAAGGCCTGAAGGAGTTCTTCAATTCCATCGAAGAGCTGCAGAAGAATAAAGAAAAACTGGCTGAAAATTTCATCAACGACCTGGAGGAAGAAATCTGTGAGCTGGAGAAGGGAAATACTGAGGTGAAACCTGACTCGTGGTCTAAAATTATACTCGATGTTCCCGAGGGGGTCATCATGACCCTGCACATGTTTCGACACATCGATTTCTGGACAAAGGTCAGTGTCTTCCCAGTATCATACGAGCACCATGTGGTGAAAGCTCTGGTCCAGCTGGAGAAGACACTCGGTGAAGACATGAAGAAGCTGCTCAGCAAAGCCAAACTGAAGAGCGTCCAGCAGTTTGCAGTGGATGTGACTCTCGATCCTGATACAGCACATCCCAATCTCATCCTGTCCGACGATGGAACACAAGTGACCCATGGAGATGTGAAGAAAAAGAATCTCCAGGACAATAACCCCGAGAGGTTTTCTGTCAGCGCTTGTGCCTTAGGGAAGCAGAGTTTCTCCTCTGGCAAATTCTACTTTGAAGTTCAGGTTAAAGAGAAGACTAAATGGGAGATAGGAGTGGCCAGCAAGTCGATCGAACGGAAGAGAATCATCCAACTGAGCCCTCAGAACGGTTACTTGACGATATGGTTGAGAAATGCAAATGAGTACAAAGCTCTTGCTGACCCTCCAGTCCTTCTCTCTCTGAAGTCTCCTCCCCAGAAGGTGGGGGTGTTTGTGGATTATGAGGAGGGTCTGGTCTCCTTTTACGATGTGGATACTGCAGCTCTTATCTACTCCTTCACCGGCTGCTGCTTCCATGAGAAACTCTACCCGTTCTTCAGTCCCTGTCTTAATGACGGCGGTGAAAATGCTGCACCTCTGGTCATCTCTCCTGTCAATCGCACTGAGTAGAATTATGACTTGTCTTACAGCCATTTGTGGGTTGATATAATGTTTGATTAATTGTTCACTATGCAAGATGATTTTGGCTTGGCTGTTTGAGTTCCTTATCTGTTTTTTTTTTTTTTTTTTTTTTTTTTAGATTTTTTTTTGGCATTTTTATGCTTTATTGATAGTGTAGAGACAGAGTTGAAATGGGGCAGAGAGGGGAGTGACATGCAGAGAACGACCGCGGGCTGGAATCAAACCCGGGTCCGCTGCTGGCCGAGGCCCATGGGGGGACACGCCCTACCAACTGAGCTAAGGGCGCCCCCGGTTGATATAATGTTTGATTTATTGTTCACTATGCAAGATGAATTTGGCTTGGTTATTTGAGTTACTTATTTGGTTTTATTGAGTACTAAAAACACATGTTAATTTTGACATGCTGGGGATGCCGTAGTTGGCTTGCTGAGCGCACCTGTGTGTATTTAGGAACAGAGCCACAGGTGAATGGGTTAATTGATCGCTCAGTGACAGCTCTTTCAGGTTATATTTTGATGAAAAAGGATGTTGATCATCCATGTTTTTCTTTTGCTTGCTGTGAAAATAAACTGTTAAGCTGACCGTACGATCTCTGCTTTTATTTTTATTTTTTCTAAAGATATTTTTGGGGCATTTTTATGCTTTAGTGATAGTGTAGAGACAGAGTTGAAATGGGGCAGAGAGGGGAGTGACATGCAGAGAACGACCGCGGGCTGGAATTGAACCCGGGTCCGCTGCTGGCTGAGGCCCATCGGGGGGACGCCCTACCAACTGAGCTAAGGGCGCCCCTCTGCTTTTATTTTTGATCCAAATGAGCGACCCAGTCTAAAAACCACAATCCCGAAGGACTGTGATTATTTTAATTAACAGTAACAATATCATCATCATCAACTTTTATTATTGGACTCAAGGTCCATTTAAAAAACATACAATACAAGAAATAGACACACACACATAAATAAGAATAAAAACATACCATATGTCACAACACATTCATGTAATGCATTCACCTCGTCAACCCTGTATCTATTTAAACATTTGTTAAACAAATATATTTTTATTTTTTATTTTTATAGAACAGAAAGGTCAACTATCGAATTTTGACAAATATCACCAATAGTCAAATTTGTATCAGAAACATCCTATTCAACTGAGAAATGTACAAATCGGGGACAGCTCTACTAGCTACACATACACACACACACACACAGCCATACACACACACACACACACGCACGCACGCACACGCACACGCACACACACACTTTGCAGTCCAGCACATTCTATCAGCTCAGTGCAAAACACTCACACACTCACACACACGAACACTCACGTTTGTTTGCGCCAACGTGTCGGAATTCAGACATGGTTTGAAAAGCTATTTTCATACTGAGAGCTGCGTGTGCATGTTTAGCCTTCATGTGCTAAACAGTTGCCAAATTGTGAGACGTGTGTGTTGTATACTTTAAATGTCTACAGATGTGTATTAAAGCTGCAGTGTGTAGAATTTTGGGTTTTATTTCCAAGCAGATTTTGTAGAAAGTAATAATAATCCATAAGTACATTTAATTTAGTGCATAATAGCTGAAAAAAATGTTTTGAATTATTATTTTTTCCCTTAGAAATGGTCTCATATATGTCCATATATCTGCATATTTTGGACCAAGGCCTAGTGCCGCCATCTTGAAAGTGTCATAGTTGGAATGTCATCAGGTGCTTTGTTTAAAATGTAGAATTGTTCTTGTCCTTGAAGGCCACTGTAGCTTCTGTTATTATTCTAAAGGGTTGGGGTTACCCAGGGAGTGTTGCATTCTAGAACTTTGTAGAACTTTCTTGATGATGTCATATTACACACTGCACCTTTAAGCCCTGATCTATTTCTGCATTCAATGTGTACAAATAAGGTGAGAGTAACTCCAAACTGTCATTTGAGTTGTGTTGAAACTCCCTTAATCAATACTAGGCATCAGCAGCAACACAAAGATACAGACTAACTAAACATACAGGAGACACAACACAGAACACAAACAGTAGAATAATGCAAAGGGCAAAGAACAAGTTAAAGGTGCAGTGTGTAATATGACATCATCAAGAAAGTTCTACAAAGTTCTAGAATGTAACGCTCCCTGGGTAACCCCAACCCTTTAGAATAATAACAGAAGCTACAGTGGCCTTCAAGGACAAGAACAATTCTAAATTTTAAACAATGCACCTGATGACATTCCAACTATGACACTTTCAAGATGGCAGCACTAGGCCTTGGTCCAAAATATGCAGAAATATGGACATATATGAGACCCTTTCTAAGGGAAAACATAATAATAGAAAAAAAAATTTCAGCTATTATGCACTAAATTAAACGTACTTATGGATATTATAATTACTTTCTACAAAATCTGCTAGGAAATAAAACCCAAAATTCTACACACTGCAGGTTTAAGTACAAGTTAAGTTATGTACAAGTGCAGACCCCCACGGACTGTCTCAACAGCCTTCCTACTAGCAGTCTAAAGAGAGTGATAAATCCATTTAAAGAGGAAAGGATAGGATGCCTGGTTTATCACTAGGTAAATAATCGGCACAATGGGGCTCAAGACCTTTGATCGTCAGCAGCAGGATATAGTATATGATGGTGTTGTTTCTTATAATCCAGTTC
>CASHTC010000244.1:710587-752681 GCA_949357725.1 Hyperoplus immaculatus
TGGTCTCGCTTGCCCATTCGCTTGCCACACGTTTCAATGACGTCAGGTTGCTAGGGACGCTGCTATCGCTAAACAAGCAGCTCACATGTTTTCCGCTGTTGTGTTAATAAACTGTTACTTTATGTAACTTTTAATGATATCATCTTATTAGAAACACATGTATCTGAGTGCAAGGGTGACGTGTTGTTTAGATTGCTGATAGGTTAGCCTGCTGCATCCACATCCTTCTAAACAGTTGTTAGCATTAGCCTAGCCCGGCCGAACAGGAAATGGTAACAGCGAGGAAGGAAGAAGAAACCTGCTCGCCGAGTCAAGAGCTCACGCCTGTTTGCATAGCTGGAGGACCACCAACCATGCTACCAACAGGGGGCGACCATGGGGGCGACCATTGATGTCAATGTCAACATTACAGCAAACAAAGAAAAAGATTAGTATCTTTCGATCTGGTAAGTTGAGCATGCGTCAGATGCTGTTTTAATTTATTAATATCTTTGTTTGAAAGGGGTTTTATAAGATTGTCCATTGATGTTGTCATGCTATGTATATTTATGTAGCTGTAAAATAGAAAGCAACTAATGTTAGACTTAGTTAAAACGTAGGATAACGTCAACAAGTTCAACTATAGCCTTTTACTTGATAGCTAACGTTAGCTGCTATATTTTTTTTAAATTTTATTTAAACATTGTTGTGTACAAAGTCAGTTAGAAATACATATACTGAAGGTTGATATAACCTAAACAGCATCTTCGTAAATGGTCATTAGTTGTTAAAAACAATTATATATCTTGTCAGAGGACTATAAAAAGCATAATATATAATAATATGAAAGTATGAGCCTTAGGACAACATAGTTTTAATAATCTGTTTACATTATCTAAAAGGCTATCCCTTACAGGAGCATAAGGTGCATATAAAGGTAAATAGGCAACTTCAAAGGAAGGAGAAATACTTTCAAGCATATACATTTAAACAAAAATTAAACACATATATCCACATGAAAATGTAATTATAGTAAAATAGGGAAATAATAAAAATCTAAGCAACATTAGATCATTTTTACAGGTTCATTTTCATTGAGCACTTCTTTTAATCACCGTCTAGTCTATTATCTGAACGAGCCCCACGCGAATTGGACGGAAATCACATTTGAAAAAACATAATAAATATTGATGTCAGTGAGGTTGTAATGTGTTCATTCGAGCAGGTTAAGAGCAAAGGATCTCTTCCTCTACTTAAATTTAAGCTGGTTTAAAAGGAGAAATAAAATACCTGATTTAATCGAACTTAGAGACGACTTATTACTGTGATAAGTGCTCAAGTGTGAATTTCAGGACACTTTGGGACTTTTGCTCCAGCCAGTGCAGGCTGAATGGAATAACATAGGTGTGATTCTACCTACTAAAATTCAATATAGTAAATAAAAATGATTTCTTAGTGTAAAGGCAATTAAACTATTTTCTGTACCTATAACCATGCCTGAATTCCGTTATTTAGGACTCAGATTGGTTGTGTATTTTTGTAGCTTGGCATAAAACTTAGAGCAAAGACAATAGTTTTTTTCTTACCGATACTGACCATACGATTTCAAAACACATCATAGTTGTAACAAGTGTCAATCATTAGCTGCATTCAATCAAAAACTGGTCTATATTAGAACTGTGTTAAAATATCAGTTGCTGAGGTGTAGATGGATTGACTAGTTTGAGTTCCTGTAATTGACAGATGATGGTGTGGAACATGACTACCCTGGTCCTAGTCCACGGGTGCCAAGGAAAAGGAATGGTGCGTAAATGTGTAGAAATACAAACATTTGTCTACTACTTTTATTGATGTATTGAAGTCTGTTTTTACATCTAAAATTGGCTGTGACCTTTTAAGTTTGCATCATGTGTCAAATGTATAACAGTTACACTGTTAGAAAAACTGAGACGATTTAATTTGTGGATTCAATATTTAATGAATTAACTTTCCTTTTCAGAATGTGAACACGTGACAGGGAGAAAGGGTTTTACCCTGTGAAGAGAGTAGCCAAGAGCAAAGTTATTAAGGTAAACAATCCCACTCAAACATCCCCCCCACATATATTTGTCAAAAAGAGGCATGCTTGAGCTAGTTTTGATATGATTGTGCCGATAGATTTAGATTTTAATTGCACGTTCAAGGTATTCGGTGTGAGCCAGGCAAATGTTTATACATGAACAACAACATTTTGTAAAGAGTCTGTGCTGAAAAAAAGCCCAGTGTTTTTACGTAGCTAAGGCTCTGTAAACGGGCATCTAAACAAAGGGATTGGGTCAAAGTCTGCTAACATTTATCTAACCATTCAGCTACGGACGGTGTCAGTGATAGCAGTAACAACTATGCTATTGAACAGGTATTAGGCCCGGAACACACATCCTGCATCTACCTTTTTTTTAGTAACAGATTAGAGCGGCCACACTGCACACTGAAGGTGCCCATACGATTGCCCCTAGTCAAGGGTTTCTTGTTGTTTCGGTGATCAATTAAAATAACAAGCATAATCTGGGATCGCTGACTCCACTTTTTGTAGTGCTTAACAGTTGATGGGGCTGTATTTTGTAACTGTTGTAAAATATTCAATTCAATGCAATGGGCTACATGTTATGCCATCCAGAGAATCGTAACTCAAACAGTTCTCTATTTTTCAGGGACAGAAGATGAAGCAAGTGCAGTGGGAGCCATGCAAGCTCTGGTATGTATGGCCTGTCATGTGTAGCATGTCACCAGCAAACAAGTGCATGCCATTTACAGATTACAGGTACATTTTAAAGCTTAAAGTAGTTTATAACTGCTAAAAAGGTGCTCAATATGTGGTCACTAATACATGTCATTATACACGTCAAACATTTGCTGTGTCCGAAATAGGGATTTTAAATGACTCATTATTTGTGAGTCGACTTGTCGGAGGCATGAATCGACAAATCGATCTATTTACTGTGCCAGACAAAAAAAGTGTGCCTATTTTTTTGCGGCAGCACCACGTAGTTGTGGTGCTGATAAACTGCGCTTTCCTTAAAACAACACTGCTGCCGCTGTGTGTTCAGACTTCAGAATTTGCATCAAAGCCTTTTTAATAATAAAAATTATATGCTTTAACTAAACGCTGTCCATGAGTCGGAGGTGAATGTAACTTATTTGGCTGAAAACAGAAACTAACGGAGGGAGGCGACTCTCTGTACAGTCCCTTAATTCGCACAGTCAGTTTGCTGGCTCTGTGTATTCGGGCTCCAGACATACAAACAGATCGCGGAAGCCGTGCCCCTAGACAACTATAACGGGCAGAATATCCCCGACTATAATTGTAGCCGTCAAACCAAAGAGTTTTTCTGCATGGCGGCTCACTCACTCACACTGGCGAGGTCTCCCGGTGATTTGGTGACCGTCACAGCGTTCCACTCGCTGCTTTGCTCGGGCGGAGGCTTTTTGGGAATGTGATTTAACGTATCGAGAATCGTCACATTGTTCACATCCCTAGTCCGAAATCAGGTTCTTTCTTAAGTACACTTACATAGAGTACTTATAGGCTCAGTGCACTCAAAATTTCAAATACATTATTGTAGTGGAAAAAAAGTATTATGAATTTGCGGCAGAGCCCCAGAACAGGCTTCTAGGTATAAAAAGTGTAGCCAGTATTTGTATTCTCCAGATGATCGCCACACAATTTTTATTTCAACATTTTTGTAGGCCACCACAATTCAGCCATTTGAAAAAACATTGTTAAGCTTTATTATATACTTCCCTGAGGAAAATATAATATATAATATAAATGATGTTTCAAAGTATTTTTTCTCAAATAGTAAAGTCTCAAGAAATGACTGAGGGAGCAGAACCTTAACTGAAAAAATGTCCAAAATGTGTAAGAGTTTAGTGTATGGTGTGTACAAAAACACAAGACATTTACTTTGTGTTCTTAAAAATGTTATCTATCGGAGTTCAAGGATCATTAAAGCTTTATACCACTTTCATTAAGAAAAATGTTGATGTGCCCTCTCGCCCTTTTCTACTCTTCATTAAAGCTGACTACCATTTACCTACTGTGACAAAATGGAAATTCACTGTAATGCAACTATTGGAAACGGCTAATAGAGTCCTACTGTGTGCTGTGATGTGTCTACAGCTTATCGACATAAACAAAACAACTGAACAATTTTTTTTTTCTGTGTTACAGTGTGCTGAGGTCTTAGTGCAGTGGCATCCTTGCTCTGGATGGTGAGTGTTTTCTGAATTTTAATTTACTTTGGCTTGGGAAAAACTGACAGTAAGGCTTTTGGCCAGTGTAGTGCATTGGATATCATTTAAACATCACACAACTATAATTACCCTCTCTGCAATAGCAATATAATGTTTCCAATTTGTTCAAAACGTTGTATGCCATTTTGCACTTTTATCATGCTTTTCTAGGTAACTCAGTTACTCTGAGTTAGTCTTTGTTCCATCCACAAAAATAGGCAGGGGAATGCATGTTTTCATGCAATTAAAAGTGTATAATATATACAAATTATAGTATGTGGATAACATGTTCTAACTGACACTGCTCATTCAAATCTAGGATTATGAAAAAAAGACTAATAACATACATGAATGAAGATTCCATGTATCATTGTGAGAGGCTCTGCCACCATAGTGCTATTTATCCCAAACACTTAATATCAATGTTATCCTAATGATGTTTTTCTGTGTGTCTCACAGTGGGATGAGGTGGAAAAACTCCTGGGAGCCAGAGGAACACATTTGTTAACAACATCCAGTGTGGTAATGTATTTTATATTGCTGTTTTGATCAACTAACACCAAATGGATTGGCTACAATGCCAAAAACATAGAAATTGAGCCTTTTAATGTGGGGTTTACAGAAAGAAACAAATCGACATGATTGGCTGGCGGTTTATAAGGGAATTGGGGAATTAACTTCTGCGTAAAATGCCTGATTTGCAGAAATCGGAAAAAATTTGTCTTTTCGATACCAAAATGTTTTGTCAATTGGGAAAAATTAGCAAATAGATCATTAATAAATAAATCACCGATGCATTTTAAGCCTTTTTTATGCCAGATGATTCGGAGCACTTTAACAGTAAATACGGTGGAGGTGCTACTTATAGTAGCACGGTTGTGGGTGCTACTTTTAGTCAATTACTAATGTTATTGTTACTGTTTGTTTTGTTATTGTTGCTGTGTCTCCCTCTCAATGTACCAGAGCATCCTTGACGCAAAGCAGCGGCTTTGGGTGCTATTATTAGTCAATTACTAATGTTATTATTATTGTGTCTCCCTCTCTCCCTCTCTTGCTGTGCCTCTAACCCTGTCTCTTTCTCGAGACCCAGCCAGTTTAGACGGATGACCACCCGACCAGAGGCTCCATCAGTCGTTCCTTGTTGGTGTAGTTGTTCCTTTTTGTTGTCTGTACATTTAAGAGTTTGTTCTGGACCACCTCTATTTGATTTCTGTTTTGATGTTGCGCTACATAAAGATAATTGAATTGATTGAATTGAGTTCATTCTTTTATGTAACTACATTCTAAAACCTTTGGGAAATAACTAACTTTGAAATACGTCTTTACTTTTTCTGGTACTGTTCCTATACACTTGATTTTTATGATTGTCTACAGTTGGTCAATTGAAGTACTAAATGGGTGCACTTTTGCAAAAACATAAGCATTTAGTGATTTTATTTTCTATTGGAATATTTAGATTAAGCCACCTATTATTTATATAATTCTTACTACAAGACATTTTACTAAGTGTTAAATACATCAGTCTACTTCATTTTGCACCCTGCTCTTGCTGCAAACCAATTTGTCCCCTTTCTTAACACTCATCTTCATATACATGCACATGATCTAAATGTATTATGCTTGGTGGAATGACACCCAATGTAAGATGATGCCAAAGAGAGGGGTTAGTAGTTATTATATCACCATTAGCCCCAACATGCATTAATTGAATTTAATAAGTTTGGATATTTTTGTTTAATTAATATACATTTATCACACAGTTGGTTGTTAAATTATCCAGCCACCTAGGCCTACTGGAAAAGAATAGTGTACATGGTGCCGAAGAACACTTTCAGTTTCAATCCCATTAGAGAACGAAGGCCGTCGGCCGGACGCATTTTCCACACTGTCAATTTCCATGTTGATGTTTGCTTTTAATAAGTTCAAGGTTTTAAGTCAACAACTGGGAAAAACTAAGCATACTCCTTGCTTACAAAAATAACTGTGAAATATATTCTGGTATCATCCTCATAATTGAATGATCTGACATTTTATGCCAGGGCTGTGGAATGAAAAACCTGGGACAAGGTAAGGTAATGCCAAAGGGAGCGATGAACCAGTTATTGCCATTTAGTCCACATGCTTTCTGTCTACAATGTAGATGTAACAGTACACAAGTACAAACATCCAAGGCTGGTATAGGCATTGAACCTTTCAGTAGTCACTTAATTTTTCTTCCCCCATTTATATCAATCAACCAATATTGTTAATATTAAACTTCACTTTTTTACTTAATTAACTCAATAATTTAGACGATGAATTTGTTTATTATAAAAAAAGAAAAAAAAAAGTTAATTACGTCACTTGCAGAGGTAAATGTGGCGCTGAACTGCAAATGCGTAGACCGGAAGTGAATTCCCATGATGAGATTTTGTTATTGATATACTTAACATGTCTCACAAAAACTACCTATAGAATTGTGTCTTCGCTGTGCCATCTCGTCTATTTGTCTGTGTAGCCTATTAAATAATATAGTTCATATAGCACTTAACTGAATTATAACTAAGGGCATACAATACATTTAGGCCTAATGTACAGACAACAATTATGAAACAAAAGAATAAAAGAGGAATTTAAAAATAAATTGTAGGCATATGTGGTCATTGTTTCTCAACATCCTGAGTTGTCTGTCTATGTGTTCATTTACATCAGGGGTCACCAGCCTTTTTGAACCTGAGGGCTACTTCATGGGTACTGAGTCATACGAAGGGCACCCAGTTTGACACACTCTTCTGAAATAACACATCTGCTCAGTTTGCTTTTAGTTATATATTATTATTAATGATTAATGATGTGACGACACTGATCATGTTGATGATTTCTCACAATAATGATCAACAATGACTTAAAAAAGGTGGAAACAGATTATTATGCTATTTTTAGAATAGGCCTGCGGGCGCCTCATATGGTCCTTGGGCTACCTGCGCCCGCGGGCACTGTGTGGGTGACCCCTGATTTACATCATGGATGTCCTCTTTACCTGCAGTAAAGGACAGGCTAAGGCCTAAGCAATAAAAACAAAATTAGACAAACACCTTCACTTCACACATTGAGATTCCCTTGAATCATATTACCATCATGTCACAAAATCCACAAGTATAAAATAAATAGGCCATCAATATGAGGGCTTATTTTAAGAAATAAGAAAAAAGTGAGCTCTTTCCATTTTTCCAGCTACAATAGTCTGCAGCAATATGTCTCATCTGTTTATTTGTCCCTCCAATGTTTAAGTAAAATCTTAAAATATATAAATACAAATAAAGCAAAATGAGACAGTAGACATCATTCCCTTAAACATGGGCAGTGGATTAAATAAGGACCACATCATCCCCTTCTCCTCCGTATTTCAAAACAGGAAACATGTAGGCTAAAGGTAGACTATTCATAGTGACATATTACTCTCCAGGTCGAGGCCTTTCCAACTGTAGGCTGCATTTTGTTAAAACTGTGAAACACATTTTTAATTTTCTCATACAATTTTCAATATCTGACAAGCCATCCATAGCACTTTGAGGGTAATAATCTGACAGGGGACAGAATAATCAATCTATCTATCATCTCTCTTATCTCTATACATCTATCTATCAACTCTGTCTCTCATTTACCATCTCTATCTATTGAAAATATTTCACATTTTATGGACACACACAGACGCTGTCTGAAGCGTAGGCTTCAATAGGCTTGATATGCTGTGTCCATGAAATGAGAAATTTTAAATCTTTGTCTTAGAGGTAAACAAAATATATTGTTGGAAAGGTCTCGACCTACAATGTAACATTGTGTCAGTGTGAGGATTCTACTGGGCTCCTACTCAGAAATACTGACCTTTGAACCTTGACCTTAGTGCATGCTTGAAGGCTCATAATTCAGCTTCAAAAGGTCGTACAGACATGGAACTAACAGTTATGGAAATGTCCAGGCCTGGGCTATAATGTGATATAATACACACCTAGGGGCAATATAACATTTGGGTAATTTATAGTTTACATAACATTTCAACCATTTAATTATAAGATATTTTAAATCAGATTACATAAATGTGTAAAGCATCACATGAAACACCTCACAGTACTCTCAATTTAGAATAATTCAAGTTCCAATTAATGAAAACAAATAAATCTTTTTATAAAACTACATTTCCCAGCGATGCGTCATGCACTCAAATACTGTAGTTAGCCATAGTTGTAGTTTTTCTCGTTTTCGAGCTGGGTTGGGGTTAAATATTTGTGTAATACATATATAACTTATCTGTTACAGACATAAACTGTAGGGAACTGCCGAACTTGTTGATACACTGCAATATAAGTTCTACATTACAAATAATGGTTTGTTTGTGAAATATTGGCTGGTATTGTACAAATGGGGTATTTGGGGCAGTAGTTCTGGTTGTTTGCAAATTAGGGTTGAGATAAAATAGATGTATTGGATCTTATATGACATATTTAGGGAAGCCGATCTCATTATAACATTAAAGCCATTTCATCTCACTTAAAAAAAGGTTGATATGTTGTCTATTTAAGATATTTTGGGCAGAAGTGTTAAAACCGTTGCCGAACGCGCTAGTTCCGCCACAACTATGCCCGGCGGAAGTCGCCTAATGGCCCGCCTCGCGGAACTCGTCCGCATGCCCCTTGGTAGTGCAGCGGAGGAAGCCCACTGCCCCAGTCATTTATTGTTGTGTCTACTACTTCTTCCTTGGCAAAAGTAAACAATAAATAAGAATGAAATGTATTCTCGGTATTGAAGGACAACTGTTGCCCTAAAGTTACGTTTAGAGTTAGTAAATGTTCCTGTTTGAGTTGGAAATGAAAATAACGTGAATGTACTTTCGGCGTCCATAACAACACAATGGAGACAAATGAAAATGAGTCAAATCAGCATCTCTACATTAATTCATGGAAAGTCTCCCTCTGCATCTTTTTCTCTTCATCCGCATCTCTTCCTCCTCGTTCTCCCTCTCATCCACCGGTCCACTTTCATTTATCAAAACAAATTGGAAGTCATGGAGAATTTGAGTGGTCTCTGAATAATTTAGTTTGTAAGTTGTAAATGAGACACGTGATAACCCTAATGCTGCCATGACTTAATAAATTAAGTTAAGTTAAGTTAATAAATTAACAATTGTATATTATTTCAGCATACATTGAGTTTAAAGCATTGAGTATAGCTGCAAGTAGGTGGGTGAGTTATGCCTACTGACATGTAGGGTATGTTTTCATGCATTTCACCAGATAAAATACAACTTTGAGCAAATGTTGCTATGTTAGAGACAACCACACTGCTTATTATAATAGTAATGTCTTAAATAGATTTAACATACAAAAACCTCAAAAAGTCATCTACTCAAAGTCATCTACATTTGCAACACAAAGTATGAAAGTTAGCAATACCATCTGTTTCTGTTCTACAGTGACTACATGACTGTTACCTCCCCAAAACACTGGTTGGCTGGTGCTTAGTGACCAGCAACATATAAGATTAAAGACACAGAAACCAAATTTAAGTTTTATTAAATAATACAATACAATTTATTAAACAAACTCAAAACTACAAGTGTCTAGAGGACTGGTTAAAAGAAAAGAAAAGATGGAGCCACGCATTGGACTGTCGGATCTAGGACTTCCTTTTCCTAAACCCAACTAATACTAATAAAGAGAAAACACAAAGTATTTCTAAGCTATCAGCCCTCCGGTTCATCTTTTTACAATTTTTCCTCTGAGAATTCTCTTCCCCAGGGTCCATTTGTAGGAACAATTTGGACAGCACACAGTGGGCAAGCACAAGTTGTATGGACCTGAAAACAGAAAATCATATTTGACCAATACTGAATATCACAGCACATAAGGATAATAGTAAACCATTTCCATGCCTGACATCCCATCACCTTCTGGTGGGATACAAAAAGCAAAAGGAAGAGGAAACATACCGTTGGTGTGTCCTCCTCCTGTTCTGCTGATGCTGGGACAGTAACCGAACTCAGAAGCTCTCTGAGATTCTGAAGCTGTTTATCTTATATGGGGAAAAAGGAGTCAGTTACACTGATCTATTAATAAAAAAAACAATATTTAATGTGTGGCTAAGGTTGACTGTATACAAGATTTCACAATTAAATATGCATACCAAGACTAGGGACCTCCTGAGAAATCTCCGTCGCCTGTGGCTCGTCCACTTCTGGAAGCTCCCTGGGGCTTAACTGAAAACACAAAACATGGAGGAAAAATTATTAGTGACTGAGTGCATTGAAAATTGTGAACAGTAAAACCATTTTATTTTTCTGACCAGATCGATACTTCCTAATAATTTGGGGGATCAATGTTTCCATCCTGGTCTCTCTTCCTCCAGGACACATGCGAGCCTTGACTCTGTGGCTCTTTGCTTTCTTTGAAGGATAGAAGTAAAAACAAGGATAATATAATTGCCTGTAGTGGAGCAGGGACATTATAAATTAAAATAATTTTAGGTAAAAAAAAAAATTAACATTTAGGTTTATTTATTTAAAGCCCAAAATCTATGGTAACAGCTTTTAGTCAAAGTCAAAGTCCACTTATTTGGTCTTTCACACAGGGACAGACGAAAACAAGCCTTAAAAATGAAGCCTGGTTCACTGCAATCAAGACAAACCTGTAAAGTGTGAATGCACCCAACCTCTCAGGATTATTACTACAACAAGTGAAAACTAGAAAAACGACTACATGCCATGACTTGAGAACAAATTTCAATTCTACCACAAGCTTTTCCGTAGCATTTGTATTTAATATTTCATACTTATGTTATACAGTAGTACTTAAAGCAGCTACGAGTAACATTTAAATATCTTTTAAACAGCCTCATGTTTCCTCTGATAATCATAAATTACCTTTAACAGCAAACGAGACCATCAGTGCAAAGAAAGACGTTTTTATATAGTTTTTATTACTGCTTTTGGTCTGGTCGCACACCCAGATTTTCAGTGGTCGCAGATTTCAGTGTGGCGCAGCAACGCGATTTGAGAAGCCTATCCCTCCAGGTGAGGGAAGGGGAGCGGGAGTCTTGTTTGAGACAGTTATTTGTCGTCATAATGACTGATAACGGGGCTGAACCATCAAAGAAATAAAAAAGAATGCAATGAAGAAAAGCTAAAAGGGAGAGTGATAGACGGGCGGGAGGAGGACGTTGCCAAGCAATGTGTAAACATTCACGGGAGCGAACCGGAACAAACTAGACTGCAGTGTTTACTCCTAAATGAATGAGTGGTTGGTACTAACACAAAGTTTACTTTGCTTCACCATCATCAGATTACCATTATTCATCTGAAATAGTCATTATTTACAACAACATAAACACATTACCTCATCGTGATCCATAGCCTACTAACTGCCGTCTCTCGTTCATTCGCTTTCTGTGAGGACACGTAATCTTTCAGCTCCGTGAGAGACGAGTAGTTAGGTGACACTGCTGCATCAACTAATTGCAATCAGGTGTGTTTGGCTCTGACTGGCATTAGTTGATGCAGAGTCACTAACCACTCTCACGGAGCCGAAAAGAGTCCGGTGCCCTCACACTTTCAATAGGCTACACGGACATGCACTATATTGTGTCCTATTCATTTGACTCTCGCACGGACGGAACGCGCTAGAAAACAGCTTTGCGACAGCTGGGGTCGTAAAAATACTACCGCTTTTGTCCAAAGGGGCCGCCAACGGACAAAGTTACTCGTAGTGGCTTTAAGTCTAAAACTACATAGAAAAATGTTTAGAAAATACTTTACCACTCTTCTACCCACTAGTGCACCATGTCCTCAGGGCAGTCAAGGTCACTGCACAAATCGGTTAATTTCTGAGACGCAGCCTCAGCCTTTTGCAAAGTCTGCAGTTAAAGAAAGACAACAAAAAACCCAGCTTTTGGCACAACATTCTCATTGTCAACTTTGAAATATCATAAAATGTTTTTTGTGATTAAGAGCCCATTCAGAAAATTAGTTGTTTGTTAATATGGTCAGTAAACCAGATGTTTTTCATGTAATTTGGCACATACCTCGACATATCTGCAAGACAAAGCAAGATGTAGACCATCTTGCTTCCGCTTGTATCACCCAATGGCATGTATGGTCAGCATGTCATAATCATAGTATGGACTTTGGCTCTGTTGAAAAGAAATGGTGTGATATTAACTGGTGGATATCTGGTGGATTACAGGAGCCACTTTATCTGTCAGCACAAGATTAAAGACTAGCTGAAATTATTAGAAAAATGTCTAAAGGCCTTTGCACACCGGGCGCGACGCGAATAAACGCAAAGTAAAAGCGAATGTTTTGAAATGTGAATTTTGACGCGTCTCACTTTAGAAGCGACGTCCCAGAAAAATCGAACTCAGTTCGAAAAAATAAAAGACGCAAATTTGCAATGCGAAATGACGGCGCTGGTGTGGAAGCTTGTATTGACTCTGTATACGTTCGTTAATTAACGGATTAATCGCACGAATAAAACACGCCCGGTGTGCAAAGGCCTTAACAGTGGCATATCACCAAGTGAGTGAGTATATGCTTGTTGCGTGATGCGTGTGTTTATCGTCTATCTTTTTATGTATTATAGAAGGGGGTGGCCAGCCGTTGTTTTTTGTGAATTAAAATCTATCGATATTAAAGAGCAGGAAAAGACGGGATCTGTAAAACAGAGGAAAATGAAAACACTATTATTTATCTTGCAACAAGACTTCCAGGAAATATTACGTTAGAAATGCAGAACTGTTAAAAGAGAATGTAAAATGATGCTTAATGGACCTTCTCTTCAACCATCCATGTTTAGTCTCATTCAGAATTACAGTTGATATCTACTTAACCTAGCTGAATTATTGACATAAAATCAGTACATTGTTAAGTCAACATGATCATTCACGATTATTAACTTTTGTCAGGGATGTGTAAGCCTTAAAGCCACTACGAGTAACATGGCACGTTGGCGTCCCCTTTGGACAAAAGCGGTAGTATTTTTACGACGCCCGCTGTCGCAAACCTGTTTACTAGCGCGTGCCAGGCGTGCGAGTGTGAACTGAGAAGGGCGCAATATAGTGCATGTCCGTGTGTTGAAAGTGTGAGGACTCTTTTCGGCTCCGTGAGAGTGGTTTTGACACTGCATCAACTAATGTCAGTCACTGCCACACACACCTGATTGCAATAAGTTGATGCAGCAGTGTCACCTAACTACTCTCTCTCACGGAGCTGAAAGACGTGTCCTCACAGAAAGCGAATGAACGAGAGACGGCAGTTAGTATGGATCACGATGAGGTAATGTGTTTGTGTTGTTGATGTAAATAATGACTATTTAGCAAAGCAAACTTTGTGTTAGTACCAACCGCTCATTCATTTAGGAGTAAACACTGCAGTCTAGTTTCGCTCTCGTGAAATTGTATACACGTTGCTTGGCAACGCCCTCGTCCCCCGTAGCCTATATCACTCTCCCTTTTAGCTTTTCTTCATTGCATTTTAATTTTGTTCTTTGATGGTTCAGCCCCGTTATCAGTCATTATGACGACAAATAACTCTTTTTTTTTATTTCTACAGGTATATCCCATTGAGTCCGAAGACTCTTTTGCAAGGGAGACCTGTTCCCATTTACACGTTACCATTCACACACACATTCATACACCGATAGCAGGCTAACTATCGACATTCACACGAGGCAAGGTGGGTGAAGTGTCTTGCCCAAGGACACAAAAACTATGACACAGGTGGCAGGGCGGGGATCGAACCTCCAACCCTTTGATCATCGGCCGACCCGCTCTACCAACTGAGCCACAGTCGCCCCACTGTCTCAAACAAGGCTCCCGCTCCCCTTCCCTCACCTGGAGGGATAGGCTTCTCAAATCATGTTGCTGCGCCACACTGAAATCTGCGACCAATATGGATATGTGACCATAGAGCCTGCACGAGCGAACCGAAAATCGGACTGGGTGTGCGACCAGACCAAAAGCAGTAATAAAAACTATTTAAAAACGTCTTTCTTTGCACTGATGGTCTGGTTTGCTGTTAAAGGTAATTTATGATTATCAGAGGAAACATGAGGCTGTTTAAAAGATATTTAAATGTTACTCGTAGCCGCTTTAAGTTAAGGAAAAGCCCCACAGTACAACATTATAGTTTAGGTTAAATACAGGCTAGAACCAAATAGCGATTTTTAAAATGGACCTTTTCCGAATAGATCACACTTACAATAAAATAATGAAGACTTGACCTTAATAATGACCTTATTACTGAATAAAGATGGATGAGAATAAAAGGGTCCTGTAACGTTAGGGCCACACCGGATGTGGTTGCACACACCAGGAACACACTGGCTGGCAGATCACAAGCCGTAACCTCAGGCAACTACTTTTGATTAGATTAAATCAGGTATTTTATTTCTCCTTTTAAACCAGCTTAAATTTAAGTAGAGGAAGAGATCCTTTGCTCTTAACCTGCTCGAATGAACACATTACAACCTCACTGACATCAATATTTATTATGTTTTTTCAAATGTGATTTCCGTCCAATTCGCGTGGGGCTCGTTCAGATAATAGACTAGACGGTGATTAAAAGAAGTGCTCAATGAAAATGAACCTGTAAAAATGATCTAATGTTGCTTAGATTTTTATTATTTCCCTATTTTACTATAATTACATTTTCATGTGGATATATGTGTTTAATTTTTGTTTAAATGTATATGCTTGAAAGTATTTCTCCTTCCTTTGAAGTTGCCTATTTACCTTTATATGCACCTTATGCTCCTGTAAGGGATAGCCTTTTAGATAATGTAAACAGATTATTAAAACTATGTTGTCCTAAGGCTCATACTTTCATATTATTATATATTATGCTTTTTATAGTCCTCTGACAAGATATATAATTGTTTTTAACAACTAATGACCATTTACGAAGATGCTGTTTAGGTTATATCAACCTTCAGTATATGTATTTCTAACTGACTTTGTACACAACAATGTTTAAATAAAATTTAAAAAAAATATAGCAGCTAACGTTAGCTATCAAGTAAAAGGCTATAGTTGAACTTGTTGACGTTATCCTACGTTTTAACTAAGTCTAACATTAGTTGCTTTCTATTTTACAGCTACATAAATATACATAGCATGACAACATCAATGGACAATCTTATAAAACCCCTTTCAAACAAAGATATTAATAAATTAAAACAGCATCTGACGCATGCTCAACTTACCAGATCGAAAGATACTAATCTTTTTCTTTGTTTGCTGTAATGTTGACATTGACATCAATGGTCGCCCCCATGGTCGCCCCCTGTTGGTAGCATGGTTGGTGGTCCTCCAGCTATGCAAACAGGCGTGAGCTCTTGACTCGGCGAGCAGGTTTCTTCTTCCTTCCTCGCTGTTACCATTTCCTGTTCGGCCGGGCTAGGCTAATGCTAACAACTGTTTAGAAGGATGTGGATGCAGCAGGCTAACCTATCAGCAATCTAAACAACACGTCACCCTTGCACTCAGATACATGTGTTTCTAATAAGATGATATCATTAAAAGTTACATAAAGTAACAGTTTATTAACACAACAGCGGAAAACATGTGAGCTGCTTGTTTAGCGATAGCAGCGTCCCTAGCAACCTGACGTCATTGAAACGTGTGGCAAGCGAATGGGCAAGCGAGACCATAAAATATTCCTAATAACTATCAAACTAAAGATCAGACACATTCACTGACTGAAGATTATGCAAGTAAAAGGTATATTTCTCGCTAGAAATGTAATTAGAAACACGTTTAATGTAAACACTGACAGTGAGAATACTTCATGATTTCAGGTGCTCCTTTAGCCAATGGGATGAATGCTTTAAGTAGTCTCTATGTGCAGCCATCGGTTCGTCCGTTAGCCAATGGGATGAATGCTCATAGCGTCTCTATAAGATGCCATCGGGTTAATATGCGCGTTCCCTTGGCTTCATATATGCCGCGGAGGGGTTACATTGAAATGAGTTGAGAACCCCCCTGCGTGGAATGAAGACGCACACGGGTACCCTTTTGCGATACATTGTAACGAGTTGAAAATCCTGTGAGTCCTGTGCGTCCAATGAAGACGCAAAAGGGTACTTTTTGCGTCAGCAGCATACGCCGAAGGCCCCTGCAAAACGTCTGTATTTGACGAGCTGGGAGTGAGACTGTGTTGATTTAAACTGGTAGAAAAAATGACGAGGACAGAAGAAAAAAAATCCCATTTAACAATATAGTGTTGAAAAAAGGCTGTGTTCATTTTGGGATTCTTCCCACTGGATTGAGATTTGAGCACATATCCCCACCCTGTTCGTTTGGGTCGTATCAGCCTAAAACAGCATAACAATGATCTCCTAAATGAAGCGCATACATACATGTCCAAGCCAGCTCTTGACTTCTTGCTCTGTCTAACTAAACAACTGCTCTTACAGTATCTAACAGGCTTTAAGCTTTTCAAAACCAACTAACCAATATGTCCTCTCTCTTTCTTTCTCTCTCTCTCTCTCTCTCTCTCTCTCTCTCTCTCTATCTCTCTCTCTCTCTCTCTCTCTCTCTCTCTCTCTCTTTCTTGTGTTCCCTTTCTTTCATCTGCTATAACATTACTACACCTCTGCTTTCTAAATGTATCTATCTATCTATCTATCTATCTATCTATCTATCTATCTATCTATCTATCTATCTATCTATCTATCTATCTATCTATCTATCTATCTATCCATCCATCCATTCATCCATCCATCCATCCATCTATCCTTCCCTCCCTCCCTCCATTCATCCATCTATCTATCTATCTATCTATCTATCTATCTATCTATCCATCCATCCATCCCTCCCTCCCTCCCTCCCTCCCTCCATCCATCCATCCATCCATCCCTCCCTCCCTCCCTCCCTCCCTCCCTCCCTCCCTCCATCCTTCCCTCCCTCCCTCCATCCTTCCCTCCCTCCCTCCCTCCCTCCCTCCCTCCATCCATCCCTCCATCCATCCATCCATCCATCCATCCATCCCTCCCTCCCTCCCTCCATCCTTCCCTCCCTCCCTCCCTCCATCCTTCCCTCCCTCCCTCCATCCACCCTCTTCGCCTCGCTTTCCCACCCCAAGGCGGCGCAGTCTTTCCTGGGCTTCCAGCGGTACAAACTCGGGGCGGATTCGGCGCTCTTCTCCCAGGAATACACGGACCCCAGCCAGGACATAGCCGGAGCCCCTTACGCCTCGTTCGGAGGGGAAGATGTGGAGAGTCCCGTGGAAGGAATCGGGGGCACGGCCAATAGTGACGGGGTGTTTGACGGGAGCGGAGGATACCAGCGTCAAGACTACTGAGAAAAACGGTGGTAGAAATATACTGAGGGGAAGTTACCCACAGTTTTTGATTTAGAGATTGATTTGGGTTAGTTTTCTGTTAAAGGCCTACTTCACCGGTTGGAATATGAAGGTGTATTGAACTCGGAGATCCTATTTAGTATAAATGTGCAAAAAAAAAATTAATTGGATCATCCTAGCCTGAGAAAAGGCAGAAAGAGTGTTTTATGGTCTCACTGTCTATAACCCTACAGTTTCCTTCTTGTGACATCACAGTAAGGGTTAGGATTAACAGGACAGCTGGGCCAAGGGAAAACTGAGGGAAGACTGAGGGAAGAAAAACCTCATTCATTATATTATGATAGTGATTTTATAATGATAGAACGCCGGTTCCGTATGGGTGAAGTATTCCTTTAAGTTATAAAACTACTGGGTACATTTTAAGAAGGGAGTGTGTCTCTGTTCCCAGCCTGTTGGTCCCACATTTCTAAGTAATCCAATTCACAGCTCTGGAAAAAATAAAGAGATTGTTTTTCTTCAATCTTCATCTCTACATTACTTAAAGGTGCAGTGTGTAATATGACATCATCAAGAAAGTTCTACAAAGTTCTAGAATGCAACGCTCCCTGGGTAACCCCAACCCTTTAGAATAATAACAGAAGCTACAGTGGCCTTCAAGGACAAGAACAATTCTAAATTTTAAACAATGCACCTGATGACATTCCAAAAACATGGATTCCTCCATAGGACTTGCCTGCTCAATGTACAAAATGTAACATTAATATTTGTAATTCTCCGCTCAGGAGGATAATTCAGATTATTGGCAGAGGTGATTTTACACCAATGAGGACATATTTATGAATGAGGATATTGATTTTAGCTAATAAATTACCTAAAATGTTACACACTGTCCCTTTAAAGGAAATTTTCTTAATGACAATATTTTTGGGGGAAAAAATTTGGTAGAAATGTTGTCAGTAGTTTGTAGAATAAAACCCAAAATGTTCATTCTACTCAAACATAATGTCTATAAATAGTAAAACGAGAGATATGTGGAGTTAGCCTGGCTCCGCCCGCCCGCCTACTTCCGGCCAAATTTTATTTTCCCTTCAGTAGTCAGTCTGGGTGTACAGCCCATTTCCCAGTTTTGCCGGAGATTCGACAGCCGGTCCAATCAGCGAACAGAGCGAGTGGCCGAGAACGATGACGTCGAAGTCGCGCTCCAGTTTCAGTTGCCAGAAGCCGGCTCATGACACACGTGACGACCAAACGTTATGCGATTGGTTGGCTAATCCAGAGTGGCACTGGGCAGATCCAATAGTTTTAAACTTTAACAGACACCCGCCTCCATGAGTGAACGTTTGCCAATTACAGCACTGCCAGACCTTCTGTACAAATGAAATGAAGTACGATGGTCTGGTAGCACCAGGCTAATGTGGAGTGGTCTCTCAATTTTTTTCCAGAGCTTCATACTGAGGGGAAGTTGCCTATAATTGTTTCAATGAAGAAAATTTAAAAAATAAACTGAAAAGAGTACCAATAAGTAATATGTAAAACTCAGGGGGGGGGGGGGGGGAGGACCAGCGCCAAGATTACTGAGAAAAATATACTGAGGGGAAGTAAGTAAATAAAGAAAGGGAAGTTACCAGTTGTTGTTCAATGAAGAGCTTGGGTTTGTGTTAGTTTTCATATCTACAGCTCTGGATAAAAAACATTTTAAATTATTTGTTTCCAGAGCTGGAGGGGAAGTTGCCCGTAGTTTTTTTTCTTTCAATGTAGAGATCGGTTTTGTAGTAATTTTTCTTAGGTTTTCACACACACACACACACACACACACGCACACACGCACACACGCACACACACACACACACACGCACACACACACGCACACTCACACACACACTCACACACACACACCAGCCATACACACATATAAAGTATGTGTGTATGGCTGATTGAGTGATACTGTATGTCCTTGCTATACCCCTGAGGAACCTACATATTTATTTCCTAGATATTTGCCTTAGTGCCGACTGCCAAGACAACTCCATAGAACACAACGTGCTTATTCTATTTCACAGTTCAGTTATATTTCAGCATCTTAAAGGTGCAGTGTGTAATATGACATCATCAAGAAAGTCCTAGAATGCAACGCTCCCTGGGTAACCCCAACCCTTTTGAATAATAACAGAAGCTACAGTGGCCTTCAAGGACAAGAACAATTCTAAATTCTAAACAATGCACTTGATGACATTCCAACCCAACATGGATGCCTCCATAAGACTTACCCGCTCCATGTACAAAATTTAATATTAATATTTGTAATTCTCCGCTCAGGAGGATAATTCAGATTATTGGCAGAGGTGATTTTACACCAATGAGGACATATTTATGAATGAGGATATTGATTTTAGCTAATAAATTACTTAAAATGTTACACAGTGCCCCTTTAACTAAACAAATTGTGTCTTGGTTTTCTCTCCCTTTATGACATAAAAACCCTGATACATCCCAACAAGCATTTTGCCGTTATCACAGAGCAGGGGTCACCAACACAGTGCCCGCAAGGACCATGAGGCGTCCGCAGGCCTGTTCTAAACATTGCATAATCATCTGTTTCCACCTTTTTTAAGTCATTGTTGATAATTATTGTGAGAATTCATTAACATGATCAGTGTCTTCACATAGATGAGTATCATTCATCATTAATAATAATATAGAACTAAAGGCAAGCTGAGCAAATTTGTTATTTCAGAAGAGTGTGTCAAACTGGGTGCCCTTCGTATGACTCAGTACCCATGAAGTAGCCCTCTGGTTCAAAAAGGTTGGTGAGCCCTGTCATAGAGCATTCCAAAAGGCCTAAACAGTCATCTCTCCACACCGTATAACAGCTGGGTATTTAGGTGTTTTTTGTTATCTCATTATTTCATCAAATACCATGAACATGCATTTCTCAATGTTCTTAAAGGTGCTACGAGGGACTTTTAAATATTTCTGAAACAGTCTCATTTTTTCCTCTGATGATCATAAATTACATGTAACAGTAAAACCAGACCATCAGTGCAAAGAATGCTTTTTTTTAATATAGTTTTTTCTTAATGCCTTTGTCATGGGTATACACTCACCCAGGAACAACAGCTGGCATAGTAAAAAAAAAACACTACCGCTTTTGTCCAAAAGGGGGCGCTAGAATGAACACAAACTGGAAGTTCCTCGGAGCACCTTTAAAGAATACATTATACCTATCTCTCTATACATAAATGTAAATCATTAATTAAGTATATTAGAGTGTTTGACAAAAAATATCGACTTTATATTAGGGCATTGTGCTAATTATGTATAAAAAGTAAGAGAATACAATTGTTCAGTTGAGTGTCATTGTGATATAAGATGTATAAATATATATATATATATAACTATGGCGAGGTAATACATGCCTCCTTTATGTTAAAGGCCTACTTCACCGGTTGGAATATGAAGGTGTATTGAACTCGGAGATCCTATGAAGTATAAATGTGCAAAAAAAATTTAACTCGGATCATCCTAGCCTGAGAAAAGGCAGAAAGAGTGTTTTATGGTCTCACTGTCTAACCCTACATTTCTCTTTCTGTGATGTCTCCGAGTTCAATACACCTTCATATTCCAACCGGTGAAGTAGGCCTTTAACTTTCAGGGTTAAGAAGAAGATGTTTTTATTTTTTCGGGATATTAATACTAACTATACGAAAGATACAGCAACAAAAAATGTGACCAAATTATTCAAAGTATATATATATATATATATACAGCTCTGGAAATAAATCCAGAGACCAGTCTGGATTTTTTCTTCAATCTTCATCTCTACATTACTTATTGCAAATGCTCTTTAATGACAATATTTCTGGGGGGGGAATTTGGTAGAAATGTTGTCAGTAGTTTATTGAATAAAATCAAAATGTTCATCTTACTCAAACATATGCCTATACATAGTAAAATGAGAGACACTGAACATTTGGAGTGGTCTCTTAATTATTTCCAGAACTGTATAGCTAAACATATATACTTTATACTGTACAACCGTGTAGGAGTTAGAAATGTGTGACGTTTCAGTGTGTATAGTCAATTTATGAAAAAAAAAAAAGCTTAAGGTTAAGATTCAAGAAAAAATATTCTGTACACATGTATGTTTTTTGATGTGTTCGATTTTAACCGATAAATAAATAAAACTAAATAAAATACTGATAAAGATGTGTATGTTCTCTTTCTTTCTGTGTGTGTGTGTGTGTGTGTGTGTGTGTGTGTGTGTGTGTGTGTGTGTGTGTGTGTGTGTGTGTGTGTGGGTATATAAGTTAAAGACCTACTTCACCGGTGGGAATATGAAGGTGTATTGAACTCTGAGATCCTATTTAGTATAAATGTGCAAAAAAAAATTGAAATCGGATCATCCTAGCCTGAGAAAAGGCAGAAAGAGTGTTTTATGGTCTCACTGTCTAACCCTACAGTTTCCTTCTTGTGACATCACAGTAAGGGCTAGGATTAACAGGACAGCTGGGCCAAGGGAAAACTGAGGGAAGACTGAGGGAAGAAAAACCTCATTCATTATATTATAATAGCGATTTTATAATGATAGAACGCCGGTTCTGTATGGGTGAAGTATTCCTTTAATTATTGTTCATGTTTTCATTAGTGGTGACAGTGAGACAGACATACATGTGGCGCATGTCTCCCCCTTGTGGTCAGACTTTTCTATTTAGACTCACGTCATGGCTGCCACTACAAGCACGGGCCTAGCTATTGATCTAGTGGGATGATGCAGCATATTTGTAGACATTTTTTTAATTAATTTTACGGTTTAACCTGTTCATCAAAAGAGTTTAGTGTAAGAAAGGGTAGCTACTTCCCCCCCCCCCTAATTTCTAAGGCAAGGCAAGTTTATTTCTATAGCACAATTCAGACACAAGGCCATTCAAAGTGCTTTACAGCGGCATAACATAGGCTACATCAAGATTAGACATTAGAAAATTGCATTGATACAAAGTAAAAAAGAAAATACATCAAGATTAAAACATAAAGGCCCACCGAGCTTTGAAAACAGACCTCTACCAACGCATATTGTCTATTTTAGTGCATCGGGAGAATATGGACTAGGCTACTGTAGACCTACATAAACTAGTTCCTCGATATCAATGTAGGTAGGTGGCCTATATGTGAGATTATCGGATACATTTTATCAGGGTTAGAGTTTCGTGGGAGCCGATAAAAGCTGAGTAAAAGGGTGGTTTATTGACCCATATATATGTATATTTATTTTTATAACTCTCTGTTTTATAAGACAACAGAAATTTTCTTCATACTACACTATTTTACAATTTATAAAAACAAAATTGAAACAAAGACATGTCTATTCAAAATCTCACCTATTTGGCTTAGGACAGACTGTTTTGAGCACCCACCCAGGTTTTTTGTTCCCCCACACACACACACACACACACACACAAAGTCAGTATCCTGGTATTGATACACAAATTCACTCAGCTGTGGAGACAACTTGGAACAGCTTCTGGATACCATGGAGATGGAATTGAACAGGACTAAAATAAGGTTACATTGAATTTATTGTATTTGCTGGGTACATTTAATATGTGTCATTCTAGCGGCTCTTTTGGACAAAAGCGGTAGTTTTTTTACTACGTCAACTGTTCCTGAGTGAGCGTGATATATATCTGAGGTTTTGAAGCATGGTGGTAAAGATTTTAGATATGAGTATTGTGTTGACAGGTTTTCCTTCATGGAGTGAATCACATAGGATATGATTCTTATTTAAACAAGATTATAACATATATTGTAACTAATAATTCAATTTCAATATTTACTTTTTGATTAGTAACTTATTAAATAGTGAAATCATGTTGAAAATGTGTCTATGAAATATGATCCAGCAGGTATTAACTCTCAGAGAGATATCAGAGTTAAACATTAAGCTGAGTAAGACAAGATGGGTTAAAGTTCAAGTAGTGTATTGTCATTATATTGAGGGTCAGACTTTATAATGAAATTCAACTGGCACTCCCAGCGATATGTAAACATTAAGAAAGAGTTAGGTCTAGTTTAAAAACTGAGAGACATTATGTAATAGTAAACCAAAAACAATGAATAAAAACAGTTTAAGGCACACAGGTTTTACTATTGCACGATGAAATAGTTCAGGTTAGAAGTCCTCAGTGTGAAATCATGTTGAAAGTGTGTCCATCAATAATCTAATAATAGATAATAGTAATAAGGTGGACTTTGACTAATGGCTTAATCAGGCAGCAGTTTATTAATGATTGGTGCAATTTCGTTTTTGTTGGTGTTACCCCAGAATTTTATGATTTATGAAGTTATTATAACAGTACTGTTCTTTATCTACTGCCATTTAACAAAATACTTTCTCCCAGCTTATCTTTATCAGTTGTCAGATTAATGTTTAACTCTCTCACCTCAGTTGAACATTGTGACGCAGCCCTCAGGTATTTCATTACCAACTCTCATCCTAACTAGACAAACTGGTATTTCAACGCTGCGACACTTGTGACGCAGTTTATTTTCTCCTCTAAAGCTCCAGCTGAAGGTAAGAGATCAACTCTGCTCAAATTTTTAATATAATAATGATCATAAGTTATTATATTCTATTATTTCTAGTAAAAGTCCAGTTCAAGTATAAATGAAAATGTTGTGGAATGTGTCCAAACTCATAACTCAGAGTTTCACAGGAAACTAGAGACGAAAGAGGTGACACAGCCGACACAAAGATCCTCCATTTTGTGTTAATGTTATATTATTATTAGTACTAGTTACATATGAGTCTGTTGATGCAGTAATCTAATCGTACAGTGTGTTGTTAGTACGTTAACTGCAGTAAAGGAGCTGAGCACTTCAGCAGGAAACTTTGTATCTGACATCATGTTACTTTACACCTTTACATTGTACTCACATGAAATATTTTCCTTCTGCTGTCTCATGGAAGGACATTTTGTTCATTATACCTGTAGTAAACTTTTGCATTTCACCGTGTAATAGCAGTGGTGGTAGTGAGTACTTGTTGCATACAGGCTTGCAATACTTCACATTCTGTTTCTGGCTCTAATCTGGCGCCATCTGCTGGACGTTAAAACAGAGGCTGTTTGAAATGATAAAATCAGACATTTTATTGTCTGTGACGTGGCTCACACAGGAAGAATGAAAACACTTGTTTTAACATTTTGGGTAGCTCAGCCTATAATATCACTTAATTATTGATTATAATTTGTTTTAATAATCTGAACGTGAAAAGTCACTTAAGCTGTCAGATAAATAAACACAAACAGATAAACAACAGGATTGACCAATGAAATGCAGCTGTAGCTCCACCCACACACACACACACACACACACACACACACACACACACACATCTTCCTCTCTCTCACACTTTCTGACTGAATTCACCTGTCATTAATGTGTTATTCATTTGTGTAACTGCCATGTCCCTGGGATGTTATTCAGTTGATGTTGATGTGTTTTCTCTCCAGGTGAATGTGTGTGTGAAGGTGTGGGCTCTGCTATGGATCGGCGTGAGGACAGAGAGGAGGGAAGGGAACATGGCGGCCGGACCAAAACTCAGAGGTGACATGAGGATCTCTAATTGTCCATGACTAATATCACTGCACTGTCATTATTCACTCTCAAAGCTCTGTGTGTGTTGTGTTCAACAGACCAGACTCTCCTGGACATGTACCCAGCTGTTTGTCCTTAAAGAGTGACCGGTCAAAAGATGATGTCATTGATTTTAAAGGACAACAACCGTCTACTGCAGAGAGGTAAACTGTCACTAACATTTAAATATCACTGATTACTAACTGTTACTGTAAAAAACAGTTAGGGCCCAAGTAGGAACCAATCTGTGGTTCCACAGATACTCCACGGAAAGACAAACCGTTTTTGACCACAAACAAACACACACACACACACACACACACACACACACACACACACACACACAAACACTGACTTCACACCATACAACCAATGCAGTAAAGGTCATTTGTTTGTACTTTGGTTAACATATTGGAGTTGAGGAAATGGCAAATAAACTCAACAAATGTTTTTAACTGCAAGTAAGACTTTGACTCACAAGAAGTGTTTCCATGGTACAGAATCTCTGGGCTTAAAGAGTGGGCTAAATGAACCTTTAAGATTAAATTGTCATTACTGTTTTTTTAACAGGATCCATCCTGAACCTGGAGCCAGCTTTTTGGACTTAAAGACTTTCTGGTCAAATCCAACCAAAGGAAAACAACCGTCCGCTGCAGAGAGGTAAACTGTCACTGACATTTAAATATCACTGATTCATGTTTTAAAAGTTTGTTTTCAGCATGGTTCTTCTTCACGGTCCTGTGTATTCTCACATGTGAAAGCTGCTCAGTTCACCCTGTGTAGTCTGCTGAGCTGCGGTCCGTCCACGCCTTCCCGAGGGGATCGCTCTCTTTGTTGCTTTCCCCAGGAGTCTGCCCTTGCCCCAGGAGTCTGCCCTTGCCCCAGGCCGTTCCTGGGTACGCTCTGCAGACCCCTGAAGGGTTTGGGTAACCTTAACCCTAGATAAGATGTGAACTAATTTTCTATGAATTCTCCACAGAGTCGAACAGAAAATCTCAAAGGGTTCCATTGGTCAGTCTGCCCATCAGCATCAAACACACCTGGACTCCACATTTCGGGTCTGTACATGTAAAATTACTACTTTCCATCTGTTCTGTTCACAACAACCTCCATGTTTAACTGTTTAGACCAGGGAACTGTCAGTCTGTCCATCATGGATCTGATGTCTGCTTCATGATTTTAGTTTGATCGTGTTGTTTATGTAATATTTTGTTCCAGCTGCTGGAAAAAAACATGGTCATATTTGTGAAGAACGAGCTAAAGAAGATGCAGAAGCTTCTGAATACATATTACCCAGAATGCTTAGAGGGTCAGAGTGAGGATGAGGAGCAGAGGAGCAGCAGAGTGGCATTTCTGAAGATCACACTGAACTTCTTGAGGAGCATGCAGGAGAAGGAGCTGGCTGACCTTCTGTGGAGCAGTAAGATGATGTCTCTAATGGTTTAACATGATGGTGTAATGGGACTAAAGGCTCAAGAGATGGAGGGACAAATGTTTATACAGTATATGTTTATAATTGCATCATGAACCACTCATTGATCTAATCTTATGTGTATCCATTCAGAAAGTCATGCTGGAGGTTGTCAGCGAGAACTCAAGTCTAACCTGAAGAAAAAGTTCCAGTTCCAGTGTGTGTTTGAGGGGATTTCCAAAGCAGGAGAATCAACCCTTCTGAATGAGATCTACACAGAGCTCTACATCACAGAGGGAGGGACTGGAGAGGTTAATGATGAACATGAGATCAGACAGATTGAAACAGCATCCAGGAAACCATACAGACCAGAAACAACCATCAGGCAAGAAGACTTCTTTAAAGCCTCATCTGGAAGAGATGAACAAATCAGAACAGTGATGACAAAGGGAGTTGCTGGCATTGGGAAAACAGTCTTAACACAGAAGTTCACTCTGGACTGGGCTGAAGACAAAACCAACCAGGATATACAGTTCACATTTCCATTCACATTCAGAGAGCTGAATGTGCTGAAAGACAAACAGTTGAGCTTGGTGGACCTTGTTCATCACTTCTTTACAGAAACCAAAGCAGCAGGAATCTGCAGCTTTGAAGAGTTCCAGGTTGTGTTCATCTTGGACGGTCTGGATGAGTGTCGACCTCCTCTGGACTTCAAAAAAACAATGATCCTGACTGATGTTACAGAGTCCACCTCCGTGGATGTGCTGCTGACAAACCTCATAAGGGGATATCTGCTTCCCAAGGCCCGCCTCTGGATAACCACACGACCTGCAGCAGCCAATCAGATCCCTCCTGACTGTGTTGGCATGGTGACAGAGGTCAGAGGGTTCACTGACCCACAGAAGGAGGAGTACTTCAGAAAGAGATTCAAAGATGAGAAGCAGGCCAGCAGAATCATCTCGCACATCAAGTCATCACGGAGCCTCCACATCATGTGCCACATCCCAGTCTTCTGCTGGATCACTGCTACAGTCCTGGAGGATGTGTTGAAGACCGGAGAGGGGGGAGAGCTGCCCAAGACCCTGACTGAGATGTACATCCACTTCCTGGTGGTTCAGGCCAAACTAAAGAACATCAAGTATGATGAAGGAGCGGAGACAGATCCACACTGGAGTCCAGAGAGCAGGAAGATGATTGAGTCTCTGGGAAAACTGGCTTTTGAGCAGCTGCAGAAAGGAAACCTGATCTTCTATGAATCAGACCTGACAGAGTGTGGCATCGATATCACAGCAGCCTCAGTGGTCTCAGGAGTGTTCACAGAGATCTTTAAAGAGGAGAGTGGACTGTACCAGGACAAGGTGTTCTGCTTCGTCCATCTGAGCGTTCAGGAGTTTCTGGCTGCTCTTCATGTCCATCTGACGTTCATCAACTCTGGAGTCAATCTGATGTCAGAAAAACAAACAACCTCCGAGGAATCTGCAGAGACACAGTTCTACCAGAGTGCTGTGAACAAGGCCTTACAGAGTCCAAATGGTCACCTGGACTTGTTCCTCCGCTTCCTCCTGGGTCTTTCACTGCAGAGCAATCAGAATCTCCTCAGAGGTCTGCTGACACAGACAGGAAGTAGCTCACAGACCAATAGGGTAGCGATCGAGTTCATCAAGAAGAAGATTGAGAATTCTCCCTCTGTAGAGAGAAGCATCAATCTGTTCCACTGTCTGAATGAACTGAATGATAGTTCTCTAGTGGAGGCGATGCAAAAGGCCCTGAACTCCGGACGTCTCTCCACAGACAAACTGTCTCCTGCTCAGTGGTCCGCTATGGTCTTCATCTTACTGTCCTCAGGAAAAGATCTGGACGTGTTTGACCTGAAGAAATACTCTGCTTCAGAGGAGGCTCTTCTGAGGCTGCTGCCAGTGGTCAAAGCCTCCAACAAAGCTCTGTACGTAGGATTTATTCACCAATTAATTATCGCTATCTTACAACTGAAAAAAAACTCTTTTACTTACTGTTGTCTCTCCAGGTTGAGTGGCTGTAACCTCTCAGAGAAAAGCTGTGAAGCTCTGTCCTCAGTTCTCAGCTCCTCCTCTAGTCTGAGAGAGCTGGACATGAGTAACAACGACCTGCAGGATTCAGGAGTGAAGCATCTGTCTGCTGCACTGAAGAGTCCACACTGTAAACTGGAAACACTCAGGTCAGGCTTCATGCACCAGTTCAACTGAAGATTTAACTTTTGATTTTCATCAGTTTATAACAAGTAAACCTGTGTGTGATTGTGTCTGCTACAACAATTTATCAAAGGATATTTAAATACACTTCTGCAGTTGTTTCTAGACTCAAATAATTAATTTCCAATTCATGCATGTGTGTGTGTGCGTTTCCTTGTCTGTGTGTGTGTGTGTGTGTGTGTGCATGTGTGTTTCTTCGGATGTTTGTGTGTGTGCTTTATATGGACTACAATGTATATAATTCAGTTCATTGTGTATGTGTGTGCCAGTGGTCAAAGCCTCCAACAAAGCTCTGTACGTAGGATTTATTCACCAATTAATTATCGCTATCTTACAACTGAAAAAAAACTATTTTACTTAGGGTGTATTCACACATGCTGTGTTTAGTTCGGTTGAAACGAACTCAGGTGCACTTCCACCTTTAGTGCGCATCTTTCAGACAGGTGTGAATACAGCAATCGCACTCGGGGCGGACCAAACAAACGCTCCAAGACCCAGCTGAAGAGGTGGTCTCGATGCGCTTCGAAACGCACTCTGCTGCAGTTCGTTTGTGGTGTGAATTTGGCCGGACTCGATCCGACCCAATTGCAGGAAGCACTGCGCCTTTTCTTTCTTTTCTTTTTTAATAAATCGCCATCAGCTTCACATTATGGGAACGTGTTGTTGTCGCCGTTGTTAGGAAGATTAGTTGTGGTTTGACCGGTTGCCCCAAGCGAAAATATTACATTTGATAATGACGCGTGCGGATCAGCGATCAGATGGAGAGGAGCGTCTCCTGTAGCCTACAGTGCCAACAGGTTCACGCTGCGCTTTGCATGAAGTGTGTGTTTTTATTGTTCTTCCCAACGGGACCGTCAATACTATCCCCGTGTCAGTTTGGTGCTGAACTGCGCCGAACTGACACCCAGCTGATACACAGCTAAATCAGCTGTGTTTCAGTTTGAGCCTATTCTTCACGCGAGCCGCGTGTCCAGCAGCAAAAATACAGTAAAAATGATGTTTCACATCGTAGGCTAGAAGCCACCTAACGTGGCATTGACATGGGGCTACATATTATAACCATATGAAACAATAATAATTTGATGTGTTTCTTCTTTATTTATAGGCTAGATGTAGGCATTTTTATTATTTTTAACCCCATATTATATCAATGATATATTTCGCAGTTTTTACTTCGTTCTTCCTGCTTCTCTCCACCCCAGAATGTCTGTCCAATGAATGAATGACTTCAGATCACGTGTGGTTTTGCTTCGTAATGCTGGTCCACTTGCAAAAGGGGCAATATGAAAGTGGACCACACCAACAAAAAAAAATCCAAATTCTATTTGGTCTGGACCAAAGCAAGTGAACTAACGGACTTTCCATGTGTGAATACACCCTTACTGTTGTCTCTCCAGGTTGAGTGGCTGTTTCCTCTCAGAGAGAAGCTATGAAGCTCTGTCCCCAGTTCTCAGCTCCTCCTCTAGTCTGAGAGAGCTGGACCTGAGTAACAACAACCTGCAGGATTCAGGAGTGAAGCATCTGTCTGCTGCACTGAAGAGTCCACACTGTAAACTGGAAACACTCAGGTCAGGCTTCATGCACCAGTTCAACTGAAGATTTAACTTTTGATTTTCATCAGTTTATAACAAGTAAACCTGTGTGTGATTGTGTCTGCTACAACAATTTATCAAAGGATATTTAAATACACTTCTGCAGTTGTTTCTAGACTCAAATAATTAATTTCCAATTCATGTGTGTGTGTGTGTGTGTGTGTGTGTGTGTGTGTGTGTGTGTGTGTGTGTGTGTGTGTGTGTGTGTGTGTGTGTGTGCGCGTTTCCTTGTCTGTGTGTGTGTGTGTGTGTGCATGTGTTTCTTCGGATGTTTGTGTGTGTGCTTTATATGGACTACAATAAATATAATTCAGTTCATTGTGTATGTGTGTGCCAGTGGTCAAAACCTCCAACAAAGCTCTGTACGTAGGATTTATTCACCAATTAATTATCGCTATCTTACAATTGAAAAAAAAATATTTTACTTAGGGTGTATTCACACATGCTGTGTTTAGTTCGGTTGAAACGAACTCAGGTGCACTTCCACCTTCGGTGCGCATCTTTCAGACAGGTGTGAATACAGCAATCGCACTCGGGGGCGGACCAAACAAACGCTCCGAGACCCAGCTGAAGAGGTGGTCTCGATGCGCTTCGAAACGCACTCTGCTGCAGTTCGTTTGTGGTGTGAATTTGGCCGGACTCGATCCGACCCAATTGCAGGAAGCACTGCGCCTTTTCTTTCTTTTCTTTTTTAATAAATCGCCATCAGCTTCACATTATGGGAAAGTGTTGTTGTCGCTATTGTTAGGAAGATTAGTTGTGGTTTGACCGGGAGCCCCGAGCGAAAATATTACATTTGATAATGACGCGTGCGGATCAGCGATCAGATGGAGAGGAGCGTCTCCTGTAGCCTACAGTGCCAACAGGTTCACGCTGCGCTTTGCATGAAGTGTGTGTTTTTATTGTTCTTCCCAACGGGACCGTCAATACTATCCCCGTGTCAGTTTGGTGCTGAACTGCGCCGAACTGACACCCAGCTGATACACTGCTAAATCAGCTGTGTTTCAGTTTGAGCCTATTCTTCACGCGAGCCGCGTGTCCAGCAGCAAAAATACAGTAAAAATGATGTTTCACATCGTAGGCTAGAAGCCACCTAACGTGGCATTGACATGGGGCTACATATTATAACCATATGAAACAATAATAATTTGATGTGTTTCTTCTTTATTTATAGGCTAGATGTAGGCATTTTTATTATTTTTAACCCCATATTATATCAATGATATATTTCGCAGTTTTTACTTCGTTCTTCCTGCTTCTCTCCACCCCAGAATGTCTGTCCAATGAATGAATGACTTCAGATCACGTGTGGTTTTGCTTCGTAATGCTGGTCCACTTGCAAAAGGGGCAATATGAAAGTGGACCACACCAACAAAAAAAAATCCAAATTCTATTTGGTCTGGACCAAAGCAAGTGAACTAACGGACTTTCCATGTGTGAATACACCCTTACTGTTGTCTCTCCAGGTTGAGTGGCTGTTTCCTCTCAGAGAGAAGCTATGAAGCTCTGTCCCCAGTTCTCAGCTCCTCCTCTAGTCTGAGAGAGCTGGACCTGAGTAACAACGACCTGCAGGATTCAGGAGTGAAGCATCTGTCTGCTGCACTGAAGAGTCCACACTGTAAACTGGAAACACTCAGGTCAGGCTTCATGCACCAGTTCAACTGAAGATTTAACTTTTGATTTTCATCAGTTTATAACAAGTAAACCTGTGTGTGATTGTGTCTGCTACAACAATTTATCAAAGGATATTTAAATACACTTCTGCAGTTGTTTCTAGACTCAAATAATTAATTTCCAATTCATGTGTGTGTGTGTGCGTGTGTGTGTGTGTGTGTGTGTGTGTGTGTGTGTGTGTGCGTGTGTGTGTGTGTGTGTGTGTGCGTTTCCTTGTCTGTGTGTGTGTGTGTGTGTGTGTGTGTGCATGTGTGTTTCTTCGGATGTTTGTGTGTGTGCTTTATATGGAATACAATGTATATAATTCAGTTCATTGTGTATGTGTGTGCCAGTGGTCAAAGCCTCCAACAAAGCTCTGTACGTAGGATTTATTCACCAATTAATTATCGCTATCTTACAACTGAAAAAAAACTATTTTACTTACTGTTGTCTCTCCAGGTTGAGTGGCTGTAACCTCTCAAAGAAAAGCTGTAAAGCTCTGTCCTCAGTTCTCAGCTCCTCCTCTAGTCTGAGAGAGCTGGACCTGAGTAACAACGACCTGCAGGATTCAGGAGTGAAGCATCTGTCTGCTGCACTGAAGAGTCATCACTGTAAACTGGAAACACTCAGGTCAGGCTTCATGCACCAGTTCAACTGAAGATTTAACTTTTGATTTTCATCAGTTTATAACAAGTAAACCTGTGTGTGATTGTGTCTGCTACAACAATTTATCAAAGGATATTTAAATACACTTCTGCAGTTGTTTCTAGACTCAAATAATTAGTTTCCAATTAATTTGTGTGTGTGTGTGTGTGTGTCTGTAGTCTGTCAGGATGTCTGATCACAGAGGAAGGCTGTACTTCTCTGGCCTCAGCTCTCAGCTCCATCCACTCCCATCTGAGAGAGCTGGACCTGAGCTACAACCATCCAGGAGACTCAGGAGTGGAGCTACTGTCAGCTGGATGGGACGATCCCTTCAGGATAAAGAAAACTCTCAGGTATGAAGAGGCTGCTGTCAGTCTGACGGAGGAGGAAGAGCTGGACACATTTTCTCATATGACCCTGACACACCAATGGTGTTTTTCCACATACATGTGCTGGCTAAAAACAATGCTTATGTGTGTGAATGTATTTGACCACTGAATCTACAGTTGCTCAACTTTGAGTCTAATGAAAAAATTAAAGATAATGAGCTGCCCTAGTTTATAGTAAACTGAAGTTTACCTTTATTGTGATCAAAATGCTAATTTTATTTTCCATTATACATTTGCATTGAGCTTACAGACAAAGCGCTCAGTATTTGCCACATGCTTGTAGCAGTTATGCTATGCAGCAATTATTTTGGCTTTAATGACACAGTGTAATGTGTGTTGAATAGGGTTGTCATGTTACTGGTGTTACTCTGTGTTGAATCACACACCTATAACACAAGTTGCCATCCTGCAATCCTCAGTGCGCAATGTGTTGGTTTTCATGTATGTATTTCAGTTTTAGAGAATAACTTCGAGTGTTGTGTCTGGCAGAGCAGTGGAGGGTTTTTACATGCTGTTGCTGGCTTCCCCGTATTGAGCTCCCCCTCAAACTCGGAAACAATTCGCTCACAGCCAACCTGTGGCAGAAATACCCTCATAAACTCTGGGAAATGAAGCGTGGGGGTTTGGATTGAGCAGCGGCCCTTATAACCAGCTAGATTAAGATCCGCCGTTCCTTTTCTTTGGTGATTTACAGGACAACGGGCCGCCGTTGATAATGTTACCAGAGTTACCAGTGTTATACTGCGTGACTAGTTAATTCCCGTTGAGTCATCCCGTGAGCTCCTCGGGGGCTAAAGAGTATGGTGTTGACATGCTGGTGAGAAAGCAACACACTATGTTTATTCCTTTTGTCTTAAATAGTTTTTTTGTGGCGTTTGCGGGTTAGATTTAGCCATTTCTCTGAAACGTGAAGACGTTCCATCAAAATATTTCCCCCCCGGCACTATTTTGCACGGAATAAAAACAGGCCAGCCCAGTTTCCCCCCGGATAGACGGCTCTAAATGGCGTGATTCCAGACCATACTTCTTGTAGTTTTGGTCTGGCTTTGCGAGACTACTGAAAGATTGATGACGCTGATTCCTCATCATTCAGTGACGTCATCGCAGCCCGTTTGGAGGCGAAGGTCTATCTCAGAGTGGTTACAGTGGCAATGAAAATGTAAATCAGCCGAGCACGGTTTGACTCAACTGGGCCTAAAGAGCCAGTGGATAAAAGCCATAAGCTAATGTAGTGTCCATGTGTGCATCTGAAAGAGGATGTCCTGGTCTTACTCCCCCCCTCTCCTTTCAGGGTGGAGCCTGCTGGCGTCCAATGGCTGACACCAGGTCTGAGGAAGTGTAAGTGTGTTTATAATGTTCATAATCATCAAACTGTCAATCAATGAGCAGATGATCGGTTAATAACTGCTGCTGTGTTCCTCTCCATCAGATTTCTGTGAACTCACACTGGACACAAACACAGCAAACAGAAGACTCAAACTGTCTGACAACAACAGGGAGGTGACACGTGTTGGAGAGGAACAGCCATATCCTGATCATGCAGAGAGATTTGACCACTGTCCTCAGGTGCTGTGTAGTAATGGTCTGACTGGTCGCCATTACTGGGAGGTCGAGTGGAGCAGACAGGTTGCTGTATCAGTGAGTTACAGAAGAATCAGCAGGAAAGGAAATGGTGATGACTGTGTGTTTGGAGAGAATGATCAGTCCTGGAGACTGTTCTGTTCTGGTGATGGTGGTTACTCTTTCTGTCACAATAACAGAGAAACATCCATTCCTTCCTCCTCTGTCTCTGACAGAGTAGCAGTGTTTGTGGACTGTCCTGCTGGCTCTCTGTCCTTCTACAGTGTCTCCTCTGACTCACTGATCCACCTCCACACCTTCAACACCACATTCACTGAACCTCTGTATGCTGGGTTTGGGCTCAGCTCTGGTGCCTCATTGTCTCTGTTAGGCCTTTCACACCGCCGCAAAATCGGCGCTAGTTCTGGGCTAGTTCCGGGCCGTAAAAACCGGTTCAACTCATACCCCAGAATTGAGCAGGGTTTGAAGTGAACTGCTTGCGCAAGCGGCCGGGGGAGGGATTATCCTGACCAACCAGACCAACTAAAACCTCATGCCCGCCATGTTTAAAAACACCGCTACAACGAGACGTAAACATAACATAATTACCGAACGTAGCGATCAAATTGACCGGCGAGAATACGCTGTATGGGTCCTGTTTGGTTAAGAAAGCAAAGCGAGAGCTAACACGTGTAAAAATAAGACGTATTCGCCGCTGTTGTTGTGCTTAAAGCTAGCGGTAGCTTTAGCGTTAGCCACAAGAGCAGCGGCGTCGGGCGACGTACACACATGTTTACAGTGACGTCATGACGTTGCTCTCTTGCCGGCTCCATGGCTGTCTCCGGTCGATGTGAAACCAACCGGTTCATAACTGGGATAAGGCTGTAACCAGTTTTGAACTGACCCCAACACCAGCCTGGAACTGACTCTTGGTTCATTTTGGTGTGAAAGGCCTATACGTGATGTGTAGGAGGGAGAGTCTGCACAGGATCACAGTTACAGAAATCGTACAGGTGTTTGTAGCAAATGAATCAGTGTTGCCTAGCTTGTATGTATTGACTGTTGACAATTGTGAACTTGACACCTAACATTAATTTTGTCCAACATTTTTTTTTTAAACTAAAAAACTATTTATCATCATTGAAACCCGACAAAAACAATATAGGCAATTTTTTTAAACATAATTTGCCTTAATACACCACAGTTTGTGGCTAAAATTAATCAGCATCAATCAAGTCAATGTTGAAGGGGGTGTGGAGAGACAATGGCTACTCATTCACATATTTTTGGCAATGCCCATTGTTAGATAACTTCAGGAAATCCATTATATTAATGTTGTGATACACAGTAGGAAAGATATGTATTTATTACAGATATTACTGGTTGCAGCAAAGAAAACAATTACAATACAATGGCTTCAAAAGGAGAAGCCAAACCAAGCTGAATGGCTTACAATTCTAAGAAATATTTACACTATGGAAAAAATTACATATTCGTTGAGACTACAGATGGAACTTTTCATTGAAAGATGGACACCAATAATGATGGTGATGGAGGACGGTTAGTACTAACACTGATTATATCTGACAGGTGAACTTGTGTAGGTACAACCCATGTTTTGTTTTAAGTTGATGTTTGTTCGTTTTACATTGTTTATTTTCAATGTTGTTATTCATTTTTTATTTCTTCTCTTTCTTGTACTTCTGGACATATTCTCCTGTTGACTCAACTAGATACGTAAGAGCATACAGTATATATTATGACCCCTTGTAAAGGATATTTTTTCTAAGTGGCAGTAATTGTTGTAAAAGGAGATCTGAAGAACATTCAGAATAAAAAATATGTATTAAAAAAAAGAATTTGCCTTAATTATCACGTGTTACTCAATATCAATGTAGGCCTTATCAATATTAGATTATCAGGTATTATTATCATAGGCTATCAAAATGTAGGCTAATGTAGGCTAATTTAAAATGTATTTAGGCTATTCCCAACACAAATAGAGAGTGTGTGAGAGAGAGAGAGATAGCCTACAATATTAAAAGTGTAGGCTACTTATTTGTAGCCCTGTATATAAACTCCATAGAAGAAATAAATTACCTCATAAATGATGTTTAAAAGTCAGTAACAGGTTGTTGGCAGTTCATATGAAACCCAGACGGGGGCGAGATTGTCAAAGAAATCCTGCATAGCAACCATGATACGTAGCAACACAACCGGAAGGGATGTTAGTTTGAAAGGGTTTTTTCGGGGGGGGTTAATGTCCTTTTTTATAAGAAAATTAAACTCGAGACCGTGTGGTAGACTTTGTAGATTACAACCGTACAGAAAAAGTATGTAATGTTGCTATAATAACGAAATAAATAGCCTACATTTGACGTAAGTTTAGCCTACGTACGTTGCTTTCAAGGGCTCTCGGAATGTCAGCTTATCATTGATGATTCTTTGATATAAATGCAAAACGCCACTAGATTTCCTGGAAATATATGTTTTGACTCATTTTAATACATATATAATTGCTTAGAATAATTTTTATCAATCATTTTCCCTTTAAACGCAATGATAGTGTAGTATGTTTTCTCCGTAACATGTGAAATTTCGGACTTTACGACGAACACGTGAACGCAACAGTCGAGTCAATCGTCCAACATGGCGGTGCAGCGGAGGAATTTGATGCAGAGCGTGAGTGAAAAATTCATCTATTTATCCCAATTTTTAACCTTTTAAATTACTTTTTCTCCTTTATTGAAAGGTGTTTTGGTGATTTATCTCCCTGTGTAGGTGTCTGTTTTAGTTTGATCCTGTTTACTGTAGTTTCAGGGATGCTAGGTAGCTAATTTAGTTCAGATTTGGCTACACTGTCAGCTAGCTTCACCAACTTTAACATCATATCAATGTGATTTTTTAGTGCCTAAACGGTAGAGACAGCTGGAGTTATGTGATGTTAAGAGAGGCCACTATATAACTGCTACTTACTTTGCACTAAAAGTAATTAATTTGTCTTTATTTTGGGTGAATTAGCTGAAGTCGAGCAACGGCTACATTGCTACTTTCAAGCGATGGTTGCTTTAGTATAGTTCTGTGTCAGATGAAACCTTAGAAATGTTTAATTTTGTGTTTGTTAAAATACTTTCCGCTACATGTCCGGTCTTTGTTGACGCCCTTGTTGTTGCGTTATATCAGTTTTTGTAACAGAAACTGTCTGAAAATTCATACATTCTTCTTTTTCCTAGTCTTATACTAATTCCATACATTATAACGTGGTCCAGCTAAATACTACACAATACGTTAAAAACATGCAAAGGGACAATACAAATTCATAATGTACCGAATCTAAGATATACAAATAAATACATTAGCTTATCAAGTATCTATACGACTACCACCGTAACAGAGACTGATAACTGATGTGTGATTGGACCAAAATGATGTAATTTATAGAAGAAGCAGCAATTCGGCAAATTAATTCACACTCAAGATGTCTCGCTACAGCTTGAATTGTATTAAAGGTGCAGTGTGTAATATGACATCATCAAGAAAGTTCTACAAAGTTCTAGAATGCATCGCTCCCTGGGTAACCCCAACCCTTTAGAATAATAACAGAAGCTACAGTGGCCTTCAAGGACAAGAACAATTCTAAATTTTAAACAATGCACCTGATGACATTCCAACTATGACACTTTCAAGATGGCGGTGACAAGGCCTTGGTCCAAATCATGGAGAAATATGGACATATATGAGACCCTTTCTAACAAAAAAAAATTGTAATTCTAAAAAAAAAAATTCAGGTATTATGCACTAAATTAAATGTACTTATGGATATTATAATTATTTTCTACAAAATCTGCTAGGAAATAAAACCCAAAATTCTACACACTGCAGGTTTAAAGACAAAATAATTCATAAGCACTGTACACTACACTACAACACCATCTTGGCCGTATAAAGGTGGTGTCAGCAATTCCGGAAAACGCTTGTTGTCAAAATCACATTTTCAAAAATACAGCCTAGGCTCTGTAAACTGGCATGTAAACAAATGGGGCTCACCTTAGCTGGCAAACATACCCCGTTTACAGAGCCTAGGCTGTGTTTTAAACTCTGGATTTCTTTCAGTGCACACACAGTACAGACAGGTAGCGGATCATGAGGAGATATTCACTGATTTTGACAAAGTGATTTTGAAAACAAGCGTTCTCCAGAATCACTGACTCCACCTTTTAAGTAGAATTCTAAAAACCCCATTACACTACCTGCATTCTATCCATGCTTTCTTTGTTGTGATTTATCCACAAGTGTGCTATAGTGAGGGGCCGTTTATTAGTCATTTGTTTCCATTTCAATTAGATGCGAAGCGTTTGATGGTAAGGGTCTATACAACAATTCTGGTTGAAGTGTCAAGAAACCAGACCAAGGTTGCGTTCCGAATCGCATACTCTTTCTACGTACTACATCTGACCATAAAAATAATCTAGTTAGGATGCAGTAGGCATACTATTGGGACATACTTTTACTCTTTTATTTCATCATAACATTGCGCCTTGATCTTGCCTCTTGCTTTTATATCCGTCTCATCCCCGTTTGTTTTCATATGGAGGCTTCGTCGATGTGACGTCACTTCACGTGCGCACCGGACTGTGGGTCAGAATCGCCCAAATAGGATGCAGTTTTCAACACTAACAATCTTGGCCGCATGAAGTAGGACATCCGGGTACTTCTAACCATCCTAAATCTGGCCACAAGAATCGGGACATCCTAAATCTTTTTTCTACATACTATATAGTGGAAAGTATGCGATTCGGAACGCAACCCAAATGTTTTTTTGTGTGTGATTTTTTTTTGTGGCCATTTTGGAAGATGGAAAAATAAAATGTGTTCTGGTTTAAACAAAATCTTGAGAGACAGGCAGAGAGGCAGGCAGGCAGACAGACAGACAGACACTGGGAGGGACAGACAGGCAGGGAGAGAGAGACAGGCAGAGAGGCAGGCAGGCAGACAGACAGACAGACACTGGGAGGGACAGACAGGCAGGGAGAGAGAGACAGGCAGAGAGGCAGGCAGGCAGACAGACAGACAGACACTGGGAGGGACAGACAGGCAGGGAGAGAGAGACAGGCAGAGAGGCAGGCAGGCAGACAGACAGACAGACAGACACTGGGAGGGACAGACAGGCAGAGAGACACCTTTTTCTTCAGACCCTTACCTTCATTTTGGAAGAGAAAATAAAACTTTTCGCGTTAGTTTAAAATGTCCACGCATCACACTATTATGCGTTGAACTCTCCCTGAATTTTCTTCAAAACATTTTTTTAAAGGGTTTTTTACTGGGAGTTTTTTTCTCAGCCGAGCTAAGGGGGTAAGGGCAGAGGGATAGATAGATAGAGAGAGAGAGATAGATAGATAGATAGATAGATAGATAGATAGATAGATAGATAGATAGATAGATAGATAGATAGATAGATAGATAGATAGATAGATAGATAGATAGATAGACAGACAGACAGACAGACAGACAGACAGACAGATAGATAGATAGATAGGGTGTCATATTGTATCATATTGTATGGAATGTAAAGACCTCTGAGGCAAATGTCTATTTGTGATATTGGGCTATACAAATAAAACTGATTTGATTTGATTTGATGCACACACACAAAAAATGGCTGTCAAGAAATTCACCATTAACGTTTTTTAAATATTATTTTTTAACCTTTGCAGCATCAGAGCTGGACAGACGACCTGCCGCTGTGTCAGATGTGTGGCGTAGGAACGGCGCCAAACTGTGTGTACGGAGCGGAGGGGAAAGGAGCCCAGGGCCACAACAACGAGGACGCACACCTCATGTTCAGGTAAGGTGCTGTTTGTGTGGGGCGACTGTGGCTCAGGTGGTTAAGTGGGTTGGCCAATGATCCAAGGGTTGGCGGTTTGATCCCCGCTCTGCCACCTGTGTCATGGTTGTTGTGTCCTTGGGCAAGACACTTCACCCACCTTGCCTCGTGTGAATGTGTATGACTGCTGTATGTTTGAGGTGGTGGTCGGAGGGGCCGTAGGCGCTGAATGGCAGCCACGCTTCCGTCAGTCTGCCCCAGGGCAGCTGTGGCTACTATCGCCGTTAACCACCACCAGTATGACTGTGTGTGAATGAATGGAACCTGGAACCCTGTAAAAGCGTCTTTGAGTGCCTAGGAAAGCGCTATATAAATCCAATCCATTATTATTATCATTGTGTGTGTGTGTGTGTGTGTGTGTGTGTGTGTGTGTGTGTGTGTGTGTGTGTGTGTGTGTGTGTGTGTGTGTGTGTGTGTGTGTGTGTGTCTGTGTCTGTGTGTGTGCTCGTGATTTAAGGGACATTTGGTCACTGCTTGCAACATACACACACTCCGCGGAGTTTCTTGCTATTGATTGAAAATAAACCTTTTGCTCTTACAAACGTATCATTGTGCTATATATTTCCTCACCACAGTGTTGGCGTGTGTGTCTGTCTGTGTGTCTGTCTGTGTGTCTGTCTGTCTGTCTCTGTCTGTCTCTGTCTGTCTGCCTGTCTGTCTGTCTGTCTGTCTGTCTGTGGGTTTTTTAAGATATTTTTTTTTCTTTATTAGACAGTTTTGCAGACAGTTTCCTCCTCATGCCACTAGAGGGAGCTCAAGTACCACTAGTGTAACTTGTTCTACAGTTGGAAAATCAAAAGGCAATATTTTTTTTTAGAAATGGTCTAGAAAATGACAATATTGGCTGCATGTAACATTATAGCCTTTTTCCTTCTCTCTCCCTCCCTATCTCCCTCTTTCTCTCTCTCCCTCTCTCTCTCCCCATCTATCTATCTATCTATCTATCTATCTATCTATCTATCTATCTATCTATCTATCTATCTATCTATCTATCTCTCTCTCTCTGTCTGTCTCTCTCTCTATATATATATATATATATATCTCCCCTCTCTCCCTCTCTATCTATCTATCTATCTATCTATCTATCTATCTATCTATCTATCTATCTATCTATCTCTCTCTCTCTCTCTCTCTCTCTCTCTCTCTCTCTCTCTCTCTCTCTCTCTCTCTCTCTATCTATCTATCTATCTATCTATCTATCTATCTATCTATCTATCTATCTATCTATCTATCTATCTATCTATCTATCTATCTATCTATCTATCATTCAGAGGGGAGGATGGCTGTTTTCTGTACGGAGTATTTAACGGTTATGACGGGAGCCGCGTTGCCAGTTTCGCCTCTCAGTGTCTGACAGCCGAACTGCTCCTGGGTCAGCTCAACTCCACGCACACGGACACAGACGTACGCAGGATCCTAACACAGGTGAGTGTGTGTGTGTGTGTGTGTGTGTGTGTGTGTGTGTGTGTGTGTGTGTGTGTGTGTGTGTGTGTGTGTGTGTGTGTGTGTCTGTGTGTGTGTG
>CASHTC010000245.1:5000-7500 GCA_949357725.1 Hyperoplus immaculatus
AGTGAAGAGAGTCTTGTGTTTAGTGAAAAATGTCAAACCCAATGTCTATGCGTTATGTACCCAATTGACTGTATATATTCTGTATATTTATTCCTATTCAAACAGAAACAAACTGCTCTCTGCGCTGAATATGAACCAAGTTTTAGTTTAATTTTTTCATTGCCTTAAAACAATAATAATGATGAAACCGCATTGTGCACCTTTAAGTTCAAATCATACTCCTTATTGTTTTGGGGCCCTTGTGGTCACAGGTGGTAACTGCAGGTGTGTTTTTCTAACATGAATAACTAGTTAAAGTCCCTACGAGGAACTTTTTATATATCTCTGAAACGGTCTCAGTTTTCCTCTGATGATCAACAATGAAGTTATGTTGATTTTTTCTTCGTCTTTTTTTTTCTTCGTCTTTGTCCATAAACTGAATCACAGGCTAATCCAATGTAAATGTATGAAGCTGCACTAGTGACAGAGAAGCTCTTGTTAAACACACTGAGGTTGCGTTCCGAATCTCCTCCTCTTTCTTTTTTCTATTCTACATACTACATCCGACGATAAAAAGAATCTAGTTAGGATGCAGTAGGCATACTATTGGGACATACTTTACTCTCTTATTTCATCATAACATTGCGCCTTGATCTTGCCTCTTGCTTTTATATCCGTCTCATCCCCGTTTGTTTTCATATGGAGGCTTCGTCGATTGTGACGTCACTTCACGTGCGCACTGGATTGTGGGTCAGAATCGCCCCAAATAGGATGCAGTTTTCAACACTAACAATCTTGGCCGCATGAAGTAGGACATCCGGGTACTTCTAACCATCCTAAATCTGGCCACAAGAATCGGGACATCCTAAATCTTCTTTCTACCGTACTATATAATAGAAAGTATGCGATTCGGAACGCAACCTGTATTACTTGAACAACTTGTTTTGTTTTGTTCGTCTGTGATGCATCTAAAGTGAATAAAACCATAAAGATATAATAATGATTTCTGCATTTTTCTTATTGTCATCAAATCAACATAGTGTTACATTTTTCAAATGTTCTGGTGACACTTTAAAATAAGGGAACATTAATCTAACTGTTAATTAATGCTAGGTTAACGTTCTTAAAGCTGCAGTGTATAGAATTTTGGGTTTTATTTCCTAGCAGATTTTGTAGAAAGTAATTATAATATCCGTAAGTACATTTAATTTAGTGCATAATAACTGAAAAAAATGTTTTGAATTATTATTTTTTCCCTTAGAAAGAGTCTCATATACGTCCATATTTCTGCATATTTTGGACCAAGGCCTAGTGTCGCCATCTTGAAAGTGTCATAGTTGGAATGTCATCAGGTGCATTGTTTAAAATTTAGAATTGTTCTTGTCCTTGAAGGCCACTGTAGCTTCTGTTATTATTCTAAAGGGTTGGGGTTACCCAGGGAGCGTTGCATTCTAGAACTTTGTAGAACTTTCTTGATGATGTCATATTACACACTGCACCTTTAAGGCTTATTAAGCATTACCAAAGCATTTATTAACGGTAATTTAATGACGGGATAATGTTTAGTATGACTTTACTTAAAGTTAATTGATGGACCCTTGTTGTAAAGTGTCAGCGGTCTCTCTCTTTCTGTCGCTCTCGGCTCCAAGCCCAGACAAAAATCAAACATTGAAATATTTTTATAATACAGTAGAAAGGATTTATGCTTCAGAGATTGTTTTAAAGTTTACTCAAGAATGTTTGTGTGTGTGTATGTGTCTGTCTGTGTGTCTGTCTGTCTGTCTGTCTGTCTGTGTGTCTGCCCGCCTGTCTGTCTGTCTGTCTGTCTGTGTGTCTGTCTGTCTGCCTGTCTGTCTGTCTGTCTGTCTGTGTGTCTGCCCGCCTGTCTGTCTGTCTGCCTGCCTGTCTGTCTGTCTGCCCGCCTGTCTGTCTGTCTGCTTGCCCGCCTGTCTGTCTGTCTGCCTGCCTGTCTGTCTGCCTGCCCGCCTGTCTGTCTGTCTGCCCGCCTGTCTGTCTGTCTGCCTGCCTGTCTGTCTGCCTGCCTGTCTGTGTGTCTGTCTGCCTGCCTGCCTGCCTGCCTGCCTGTCTGTGTGTCTGTCTGCCTGCCTGCCTGCCTGTCTGTGTGTCTGTCTGCCTGCCTGCCTGTCTGTGTGTCTGTCTGCCTGCCTGTGTGTCTGTCTGCCTGCCTGCCTGTCTGTGTGTCTGTCTGCCTGCCTGTCTGTCTGTCTGCCTGCCTGTCTGTGTGTCTGTCTGTCTGCCTGTCTGTGTGTGTGTCTGTAGTAGAAGTGGGTCTTGAAGTTCCTTGTCTTATGTGAAAATCATTCAGGTCTGAATTACATTTAATCAATAAATCGAAAAAAATATATACAGTATATATTAAAAAATATAAATAAATAAAATTAAATGGTTGTGCATTTATTTTCATAATATATTTATTAGGTTTTAGATCGAGTGTAAAGGAAATGCAGAATGAATGAGGAAAAAATAAATATATTAATTTCAAATTTTCAACAACTTTGTA
>CASHTC010000245.1:20000-28434 GCA_949357725.1 Hyperoplus immaculatus
TGTTAGTTTGTGTGTGTTGTGATGGTGCAGTGTGTGTTGTGATGGTGCAGGTGTGTGTTAGTTTGTGTGTGTTGTGATGGTGCAGTGTGTGTTGTGATGGTGCAGGTGTGTGTTAGTTTGTGTGTGTTGTGATGGTGCAGTGTGTGTTAGTGTGTGTGTGTTGTGATGGTGCAGGTGTGTGTTAGTTTGTGTGTGTTGTGATGGTGCAGTGTGTGTTGTGATGGTGCAGTGTGTGTTGTGATGGTGCAGGTGTGTGTTAGTTTGTGTGTGTTGTGATGGTGCAGTGTGTGTTGTGATGGTGCAGGTGTGTGTTAGTTTGTGTGTGTTGTGATGGTGCAGTGTGTGTTGTGATGGTGCAGTGTGTGTTGTGATGGTGCAGGTGTGTGTTAGTGTGTGTGTGTGTTGTGATGGTGCAGGTGTGTGTTAGTGTGTGTGTGTGTTGTGGGAAAGAAAAAAAAAACTGCAACACATATTGTGAAAAAAAAATCTTGTGCAGACACTGGCTTGATTTTTTTTTGTTCATATTTACCTTTGCCTCGTGGTAAATCCTTTCTTCATTTTTTCAAAATCTCCAGAACGCAATGAGGGTTTTTCTCCAAACTTTGCACTGATGTCCGCTCTGACTCAGAGATGAACTGAATAGATGTTGGAGGTCAAAGGTCAAAGGTTACTGTGACCTTCCATATTGTTGCATAATGGAAGAGTTTAAGTTTTAGCCTCAAAATTGACTGAAGACAGTTGCTTATATTTTTAACATTTTTACAGTGTTTAATATTTACCTTTGCTGCATTGTAAATGGTCTCTTGTTGCTCCTCAGGGGTTGCAGTGTGCCCCCTGTGCTCAATCTCACTTACTAAAAATTCGGCACAACTTTAACTTTATGGAATTCTTAGTATATAGAACTCAAAACATGAAGTTACACAAACATATGAATGATAAGTTATCTGAGCAAAATATAATTAATTTGCACAAATGCAGGCAGTTTTCCTACAAAATTAACAAAAACATCTAGTGTAGACAGCTGCCTTGAACATGTTACGTTTTCCTAACATTTGGTTAAATCTTTTTTCGTGGGGGGCGCTCCGGTGGTGTAGTGGATAGAGCGCGTACCATATCGGCTCCGGCTTTCGTTGCAGTGGTCGCGGGTTGAAATCCGACCCGTGGACCTTTACTGCAGGTCATCCCCTCTCTCTCTGTCTCTCTCTGTCTGTCTCTCTCTCTCTCTCTCTGTCTCTCTCTCTGTCTGTCTGTCTCTCTCTCTCTCTCTCTGTCTCTCGCTCTCTCTCTCTCTCTCTCTCTGTCTCCCCATTTCAACCCTGTACTGTCTAATAAAGCTTGAAACAAATGCCAAAAAATAATCTTTAAATTTCTTTTTATTATTTCTGGCTTCTCGTCAGGTGTAGCGCTGTGCCCCCTGCGCCCCTGCTCTCCTGTCCCCCTCTCGGCCCTCGTGGTTCAGACCGGTCAGAACGTCACAGTGGTCTGTAACCGGACGTCCCAATCTGAGATCAGTGAAATGACCTGGTACCGACTTCACACAGATCAACTGCTGCCTCTCTTCACCGTCAGACCGACCAGACTACGAAAAAATACTAATACAGTCGAACAACACGCCAAAAATGAGCGAATTATCAGCTCAGGAGATCAGGAGAGAGATCTGGAGATCCGGTCCGTGGAGGAGCAGGACAGTGGAATGTATTTCTGCACGTGGAAGTCTGAAGGAACACTGACTGTTGAGAGAGGAATCCACCTGGCTGTCGATGGTAAGGACACATCAAGACGGACAGACAGACAGACAGACAGACAGACAGACAGACAGACAGACAGACAGACAGACAGACAGACAGACAGATAGATAGATAGATAGATAGATAGATAGATAGATAGATAGATAGATAGATAGATAGATAGATAGATAGATAGATAGATAGATAGATAGATAGATAGATAGATAGATAGATAGTATTTTTGTGTTGAAGTCTATGCAGTTAAAGGATAATCCTACAGACCGGGAGCTAAATGTTGTTGTCATAACTCAAAGGTGCTTTATTTTATCATCCCAATTTGTCCCTAAAACTTTGTTTCATAATGGATTGGATTTATACAGCGCTTTTCAAGGCACTCAAAGCTCTTTACAGGGTTCCAGGTTCCATTCATTCATTCACACAGTCATACCGGTGGTGGTAAACTACCATAGTAGCCACAGCTGCCCTGGGGCAGACTGACGGAAGCGTGGCTGCCATTCAGCGCCTACGGCCCCTCAGACCACCACCTCAAACACACAGCAGTCATGCACATTCACACTAGGCGAGGTGGGTGAAGTGTCTTGCCCAGGGACACAACAACCATGACACTATAAGACACTAACAAGGAGACATGGTATGAATTGATCATGAGCTAAAACATCTGTCTGTGCTGTTGGTGTCTGTAGGACTTGACGGGGACTCGGCCGGTCAGCCATGTTGGAGTGTGGCCATCTGTGTCCTTCCATCTCTGCTCAGCCTCTGCCTCGTGTTCATCGCTGGAGGCTACCTGTGCTCAGGTGTGTGTGTGTGTGTCTGCCTGTCTGTCTGTCTGTCTGTCTGTGTGAGTGAGTGAGTGAGTGAGTGAGTGAGTGAGTGAGTGAGTGAGTGAGTGAGTGAGTGAGTGAGTGAGTGAGTGAGTGAGTGAGTGAGTGAGTGAGTGTATATGCAAATTTGCTCACTGTATATGTACATTTCCTTCTCAAAACATAAATGTAGATGGTGGATACAGCCAGAGATCCAATAATACATTAATGCACCTGTGAAAACCGTGCTGAACACAATCTATGGTCAAATAAAAATCTGATTAAAGTATTAGCGTGGACAATTCAATTAAAATCAACTGAAATTAACTTATTTAAAATGAAAATTAGAATGATTTATTGTCACAATAATATTTAGACAATAAGTTGTTCTTTATTGACAGAAAGAGACTATCACTAACAAACCTCTAGATGGCAGCAAAGGTCATTTTTCCCACAGTCTTTAATGGCACTTGAACACATCATGTAGAGACCGGTGTCATAGTTATTGTGTCCTTGGGCAAGACACTTCACCCACCTTGCCTCGTGTGAATGTCGATAGTTAGCTGCTGCTGCTATCGGTGTATGAATGTGTGTGTGAATGGTAACGTGGGAAAGGAAAACAGGTCTCCCTTGCAAAAGAGTCTTCGGTCTCAATGGGATTTACCTGTAGAAATAAAGGTTAAAGAAAGAAAGAGACCTATTGTTCAGTGTGTTTACTTATGAAAGCACAGCACACATTAACTGTAAAACTATTGTAGAACAAATCATTCCAAAGTTAAATAGATTTGTATATACAGTTTAATACTCAGGAAGATACGTTATACAGGCAGTATGTCAGTTACAGGGTCAATATTGCATAACACATGACTTCATAGGTCCAGAGGAAAAGTTAAAAAAAATCACTCGGGATGTTGAAATTGGTGTTGAGTGTTTTTTTTTTGTTTTTTTTACATATTCGAATTTTTTTTTTTTCAAATTACGATTCCATACATACATAAATCTTATTTTTTAATAACCTTAACAAACAATAGTAGCTTTACATTTTTCTTTCTCACCTTATGATTATGAATACATACATTTTTGTACTCTATCAAGCTTGCATGGATCAAAAACTACCCGTTTTAGACTCATGAACTATTGCTTTGATTAAATCAAACTAAATTCAGTATTAAATAATCGTGAAACCCCTAGTTCAAATATAAGAAAAAAAAAATTATTTTCTAACTCCTACGACCTAAACAAAACATACTGGAGTTTTTTTTATTTCCGCTTGAAAGTTTGAAATCAATATTTTTAAATTTTCTTTTGTTGATCCTCTAGAAATAGACCCTAATATAGTAAATCCCACTTTTCCTTCCAACTAGCAGACCTCACCCTCGCTTTCTAACTCCTAACAAAAAACATACTGGGTTGTTTGAGAGTCTGGAACTGTTTAGAAATAACTCTATAATCGGTTTAACTCATTTCTCTTTTATTCACTCGCTCACTCTGGCTTGAGCAGCACGCCGTACGGGCAGATAGACTCCTGTACGATGGCTGTGGTCTGGACGTCCGTGCTGCCTTCAGGGACGTACCAGTTATCATGGCATTATGACTAGAATAGTATAAAATGGCCTAGCGATAACGACAACAAATAACCCCCAAAAAATTAGAATTTAATCGTGACATTAACATCTTAAATCAAACTAAATTTAGGATTAAATAATTGTGAGTCCCCCTAGTTTAAATGTAAGATAAAAGGTAAGAAGGTTCTTCCTTGGCTTTCAACCCAGCATGAGACCTTCATTTTGTTTTAGTGTCCTATGGTGTATTTCATTCATTGTGCTTATTAGTTTTATTTGTTTAAATTGTTTTATCTGAATTTTAAAGTGTTGTTTTGCTTTTAAATTGTTTTACCTGCATTATGTACAGCACTTTGTTTCAGCTGTGGTTGTTTTAAAGGGCTTTATAAATAAAGTTGAGTTGAGTTGAGTTGAGTTGATAAAAAGGTATTTTCTAACTCTTACAACCTAAACAAACAGACTGGAGGTTTGTGAGTCTGGAGCTGCTTAGTTGATTTCACCAGCGGGTTTTTTTATTGTGATCATTTTTTCCGTAGTAGCTAACACCTCTCACTCTGGCTTGAGCAGCATGCCGTACGGGCGGATAGACACCTCTCACTCTGGCTTGAGCAGCATGCCGTACGGGCGGATAGCCTCCTGTACGATGGCCCTGGTCTGGACGTCCGTGCTGCCTTCAGGGACGTACACTAACCACACGTCCTCTCTCTGGCACTTCTGTCTCTTCTCGGGGTTGATGCGATTCTGCAGAATAACTTTGTACGTCTTTCCGTCGACTTTGGACTTGAACCTTTTGCAGTGTTTCTCGGCGGTTTTCACGTCCGGCGTCGAGTAAACGCCTCGGCCCCTCGTCTCCCCGGTAACAAGAGAGGCGGCCGCGGCATCCAGGAAACTATGGGTGGGGGGAGGGGGGAAATAAAATGTTTAGTTTAGGCTTTATTTTAAAAAGTAGATAAAAATAACCCTGACTGTGTTTTTGTCTGCGTGTGGACGTATGGAAAACCGGCAAAAAAAATTAAAAATAAATCATGGATATTTTTTTTTTTTCAATAAATAATTTATTTTTAAATCATACAAAAGCATATTTTAACCTGGGCTCTTCAGTGGCCCGGGCTGTTGAGCAGTGTGTATCATTTTTTATTGTAGCCTAAGTTTAATAAGTGTCTTAAGGCTACGTGTGAACTCGTGTAAAACCACCAAAATAGAAGAAAAAAAAAAGAAAAAGAAACAGAAAATAATAGAAAATTGACCTGGGCTCTTCCGCCAAATAATCGAACTAAAAGAAAAAGTAAAAATTAAATAAGTAAAATCATACTAAACTAAGTTTAAATATTAAAAAGAAAGTAAAAAGTTAAAAAATAAAATAGAGAAGTAAAAAAAATAAAAATAAACATAGAATAGGGGGCCAGGCTAGTTTTATAAGCGTCTATTTAACCTAGCTGTGTTTTGTCTACGTGTGAACTTAACGTAAAACTGGAAAAATAATTAAAAAAATAGAGTCTATGCTGTGTATTTAAGTAAAAAAGTGAAGAAAAAATTCAAACAATAAAAAAAGCAAAAAAAAAAAGTTTAAAAAAATTAAATAAAATAAATAAAAAATAAAAACAAGTAAAAAAATCAATCAATCATAGAATAATCACCCTGGCTCTTCAGTCGGCTCCAGCTGTCCCGCGGTGAGTATGACCCCCAGTGAGCCGTCCATGGTGTGTCCGTGGTAGCAGACGGGCCAGGCGCTTTGCCCCGTGCCCAGCCACCCCTCTCCTCCGTCATACCTCTGGACCACGCGCAGCGCAGAGCGACTCCAACCGCACGGCCGGGAGTAACGCTCTGACCCGCGCAGGAAGGTTTTGTCGCCGTCCTGCAGAGAGAGAGGGGATGGGGAGGGGGATGGGGAGGGGGAGGGGGAGGGGGAGGGGAAGAGGAAGGGGATGAGGAGAGGGAAGGGGAGGGGATGGGGATGGGGAGGGGGAGGGGGAGGGGGAGAGGGAGGGGAAGAGGAAGGGGATGAGGAGAGGGAAGGGGAGGGGATGGGGATGGGGAGGGGGAGGGGGAGGGGATGGGGAGGGGGAGGGGGAGGGGAGGGGATGGGGAGGGGGAGGGGGAGGGGGAGGGGGAGGGGGAGAGGAAGAGGAGAGGGATGGGGAGGGGATGGGGATGGGGAGGGGGAGGGGGAGAGGGAGGGGAAGAGGAAGGGGATGAGGAGAGGGAAGGGGAGGGGATGGGGAGGGGGAGGGGGAGGGGAGAGATAGTGTTCATAATGTATACAATGTTCATTTGGGTATTTTGTATTGTCTGATTTATTCGACTAATTTTATTTACATTTTATATTCTGCTTTGGCAACATTGTTTTTTAAAACTTGCATGCCAATAAAGCCCAACTGAACTGAACTGAACTGAACTGAACTGAACTGAATTGAGAGAGAGAGAGGGTGGGGGAAATAATAGCCCCTAATTGACTCATGTGTATAGCAGCTTTAATACATGACATGTAGCTCAAAGGGCTTTACAAGCTTCACATTAAAGGTGGAGAACGCTTGTTGTCAAAATAATTTTTGTCAAAATCAGTGAATATCTCCTCAAGATCTGCTACCTGTTTGTAACGAAAGAAAATCCAGTGTTAATACACAGCCTAGGCTCTGTAAACTGGTCTGTAAACAAAGGGGGCCCCACCTTATAAAGCAACATGCCCGTTTACAGAGCCTAGGCTGTGTATTAAATGTGGATTATTTTCCAGTGCACACACATTACAGACAGGTAGTGGATCATGAGGAGATATTCACTGATTACTGACTACCCCTTTAACTGGGGGTAACAAGTTCACAGCTGAAAAAGCTATCAAGCTATTTACATCACCCTCAGGCCATTCAAAACATTCTCTCCCAAATGGCTCCCTCCCTTACTCACTGACTTATTATTAACTCAACCCCTCTCTCTCTCTTTCTCTCTCTCTCGTTCCTCTCTCTCTCTCTTTCTCTCTCTGTCTGTCTGTCTGTCTATCTGTCTGTCTCTCACTCCTCCGCTCTCTCTCTCTACACAGCACAAACAAGCAATCACCCACACACACAAACAGAGAGAGACAGAGACAGACACACACACAAACACACAGAGAGCGAGAGAGAGAAAGACACACACACACACACACATACACACTCACCCTCCCCCACACACACACACACAATCAGAGAGAGAGAGAGAGAGAGAGAGACACACACACACACACGCACACACGCCTATCTAAACTGCAGAGTCATACCCACCACCACATAACCTTTCTAACCTTTCCTAACCTTTGCACCTCCTACCTTGACGTTGGTGAAATCGTAGTCAAACTGCGTGTGAAAGAAATCTTCTGGATTAACCTTCACCGTCGTCCTGAGGCTCTGTGGACTGGGTCGGCCTGCTTCCAAAGCCAGGGGGGAACTGTACATATCCTGGTTGTCCAACTCGCTCAACGAAAGTGTTCCCAAACTCGGATATTCCAATTCTTTAAAGCCTTCCTTTTTGTAGAATTCTTTCAGCGCTACAATGTTGACAAAGTCCTGCGCAGTTAGTTGAGAAACCCCGTTAGTTTGCTCAACGTTACAGCCGGACAGACACGACAAGGCCTCAAGACATAGCTGGGTGTCTGGCATGTTGCTAAGTTAACTCCTCCTAACCTGAAGAAATAATTTAAAAAAACGAAAAAAGTTCACCCCTACCTTAAAAAAATCTGTAATCTAACTCACTAATTAGGTATTTCTGTGCTATTGTGGGTTGTTTTTCCTTGAAGAGAAGGCAGAGAAGGCAGAGGTAGAAGTCAGTGTGTCTGCTGCCGGCAAAAACAACTCAACCTGTTCAGTTTCACTTTCATACTTTTACTTTCACTTCCGGGCTGAGAGTGTGTTTATGAGAAGACACAGACACAGACAGACAGACAGACAGACGGACAGACAGACAGACAGACGGACAGACAGACAGACAGGCAGACAGACGGACAGACAGGCAGACAGACAGACAGACAGACAGACACACACACACACACACACAAGCACACAGACACAGGCTGCTCTGGTGAAATGAAGGCTGGGGCTTATGTGTGGACGTGTTGCACTGATTATATAACTATTCATTGAGTCACACAGTCAACTTATTTATTTTAAGGAACAGACAGACAGACAGACAGACAGACAGACAGACAGACAGACACAGACACACACATTTTGAATCAAAAGTATAAGACTGGAATATGTGTTTTATCAGTCTAACCTGTTTGTCTCTGCAGGTAAATCACCTGTTTGCTGCTGTAACTCAGAGAGAGGCAACATGAGGGTCACTGAGGTATGTCTGT